>CALSCE010010667.1:2530397-2580587 GCA_943593645.1 Bovichtus variegatus | reverse complement strand
CCCCCCCCCCCCCCCCCCCCCCCCCCCCCCCCCCCCCCCATCCTCCCAGGATGTTGCGGTGGCTGGTTTGTGGCCGGTTGGGTCCAGTTTGGATGTGGAAAGCACTGCTGCTCTTCGTTGCCATTGGGTTTGCTGGCCAACTGTTGGGGGTCATCTTCAACAAGAGGTATCTTATGTCACTTACTCAATGTTAATTTTTGTAATTTATTTCAGATTTAGCTGTAATTTCAGTTCTTTTGCATTACAGTTGTGAGTAGGTATGCACAATGATATTGACACAAAGTCAGTATCGGGCCATTTGCCCGAAAATGAGCATTCCTGCCGATACGACAAGACACTTTAATTAAGCGTGCGACGCGGGCCATTTACTAAGTGTGTACAACAAATACATCTGCAGTGAGGAGGTTAATTTTCACACAAAACAATCTACCTCTCATACTTGAGTCCGACTTATGGGACACAAGCCTATCAGTCGTTCAGCCTCATTCATTGGACTTTAAAGTTTTTTTTTTTTTTAGTTTTTTTTACAAGTTTAAGGATTGTATAGCCACACAATAGGCATTACAATATATTAATTCCACTACAGACTTGATGTTCTCTGCAATTAGGTGGAAAAATATATGTGCATATTTCCATATTTGCATCCTCGATTGGCCAAAATGAGTTGGCAAATATTGACATAGCCCAGCTGTCAAAGGCCAAACACCTGCACGGGACATCGCTGAAGTTGCTTTGAGTGTTTACCATTGAAAGCAGTGTATGTTTGCTCACTTATTGTGCCTTATTGGTTTTTGATTGATTGAAGCGCAAAATGTATATTTTTTTTAGCATGTTTGTGGAAGTCTGTGCTGTGGTAAGTCGCTGTGCACAGCAGATGTGTGCTCACCATGTGACAGTGGCAACCACAAGAACCACACTGAGGAACTGAGGAGAGCGATATGTGAGCTCAATCTACTGCTGCTGCACTTAATCACGTCTCTTAACCAAACACACGAAGAAATTGTGTTGACAGACCGGCTTGGAGCGATCTCAGCTTCACAGCTGGAGTTACGTTTGTGATATTAGTTAGTAAGTGTGCCCTGTTCCTAACGATACTATATCTTTTTCATCGTCAATTTATCCATTAATTTTATTTTTTTCCCCGATAAGTCAATAAGTTGATCAAAGGCGACGTCTTCAAATGTCTTGTTTTTGTCCGACCAACACTCCAGAACCCAAGTATATACATTTTACAATGTAAAGCAGAGAAGACTAGCAGATCTTCCCTCGTCTTCACACAACTCTTTCTCAGTTTTCGTCGTGGTTTGTCCCTGACCAGGGCCTCTGGCCTATATTTAAATTTTTCTGAGCAATAAACGCGTGTTTGAGATCAAAGTGAGTCATAGAGCTCATTTGAGAAAACACAACCAAATACAGAAATGACCTGCAACAAGCTCACACGGACACACACACACACACTAAAAAGTGATGCACACGACTGGGCCACGCTTGTTGTTGCCATGGTATTTGACTTATGAAATTATTGAAGTCTACCATCCGTCAGTGATGCTGGAAAATGAGATAAAATGTATTTACATTTTTATGATATATTTGAACATTTAGCAGCTGGCAGCTGATGAAATACACGCAATTAATGTAAACAGGCTATGGTAGCTGGCTATAACACTAATAGTTATAATAACCAAACTTGATGTGCACATGTTGCTTGGATTGTCATGGCAACACACTAGGAGTGATTTCAACTCATAAACCCCTCTTAAAATGATTTGCTAACAGGGTTAACGGCTGTATGTCCTCCTTGATTTTTCGCTCGTCTTACATCTCAGCTCGATGGCAATGGTCACAGTGATCTCATCTAAAGCACGGGGAATGAGCCGCGGTGTCGTGGGGTTTCATTGCTTGTTGAATTTCAGTTTATTTGACACCCTGTAAACCCACTGAGATTGAGCTGAGATCTGTTAGCAGCCTGTGTTGACTGAGGAGAAGACTCTACCCTACAATTCAGGAACATTAAAATGGTGCCTAAATCATGTAGTAACAACCTGAAAATGAGCTCTTAGCAGCATGAGATGTGAAATATTTATCTGGCAAATTGAAACAGGCTGTGTTGTTAGTCTCCAAGCTGCATGTTTCATTTATTTGTATTTTTGATCGTCATTTAAAAGATGAAGGAAAAAAAAAAGAAAAATGCACTACAGAGATAAAGAGAAGACTGCTCGGTGTTATGATGAACAATCCGTCTTTTAAATATCACTGTTGCTGTTGAGAATGTGTGAGCCTTTCTTTTTCATGGCTAACCTGCTCAAGAGTTGTCCTGTTGTTTTAAAGAATCAAGTCTAATTGAAATCAATCAATAATTCTTCTACAGTTGCTTTATGTTAAGATTACATGCACAGATACATTTAAGAAGTTTGGGAGTTTTATTTTAATGGTAAAACATTTTTTAATCAAAGTACAGCACAAAGTACAGATTTTGGTATTGATACCATAATAATGGAGTCAATTATTAAGTATGAAGGCATTTTTGGCATTTTTGGCATCTCTCTCCTTGCGGAGCACAGGGCCTCTTCAAAGCCTTTAATTTAACTCCTTCACTCTATCCTCTAACACCTGGGTCCAAGGGCCCCGGGGGAGGTTCGGGTTCACACAGCCCCTCACCCTGCATTTTTTTATGGTGTGGTCAGAGCATAAAAAATGGCTTTTAAAAGTACGCTGCCCACTAATTGACCTGCGCACTCAAGCCTGACTGAGGCTGGATTTTTTTATGTGTAAGGCCGATTATAGATATTTAAAATAAATACCCCTTTTGATTTGGCTATTAAATAATTAAAGAACATGCCCTTTTATAATTGAGTTATCCACTTACCGGTCAGGCTCTAACTCCCCCCTCATACATCCCAAAAAGCATTTTCAATTCACAAGAATTACTTTCAGAGTCTTAAGTTACAGAGTCACAAAATAGGAGAGGCATAACATAGGAATCTGCCTTTTCTCTAGTCAATGCTTTATGACTTCTCAAATGTCAATGCAAAATGTAAGTGAACATTATTGGAAAAAAAAAACCCTCCTTTTTAAACGATTAGTTAAAATTAAAGCTGCATTACTTGATTTTTTTTGGGGCTCTTGGGGGCTGCAAAGCAAGCAATATTGACATATTATCACCTCATGAAGTTGAACATGTTAGCAAACAGTTGCAGCAGACAGACACAGAGCAACATTAGCATTCATATAGCATCCTGATTAATGTAAGCCTAGACTGTGTATGTCTGCTAAAAGGGTTTAAAAAGCATTGCAGAGTGAGGGGAGCCTTTCACATAACATGGAGTCATTCAAGGCTGCATTAAACCTCCACAGGCCTCGGGGCTACGACTTTTTCTGCATCAACGATTAGTCATGACTGCAGTTTTATTTTCGTTTTTCGTTTTTTTTACACATTTTCGTTGTCGTGTAATCATTATCAGGGATGCAAACTCATCAGGTGAAAGTGATGACTAAGATTTGAAGTCCCTAAGGGGGGGGCGGTGGCGTGCTATATAAATATATAAATAAATAAAAATGGCAGCTATAAAAGGTATATAGGGGGGGGGAAAAACTCCCCCTAGAATTAATGTACAAAAGTAATGTTAGGGCGACAGTGCATGTTTTGTCCCCCCCCGAGCCTTGTGGGCCCCTTTTATGTTTGTGCCCCGTAAGCCCGTGCATTAAAACTGCAGTGGAGTCATTTGATTTCGGCTGTGTTTGCAGGATTTTAAACACACTGTTGAAATGTGATATGAAGTTAAAACGTTCCCTTGTCCACCAGCAGTGTCCAGCCGGCTGGACGCTCCATCTTTTCGTCCCCTGATGCTCAGGGGCCCTCTCTGGGCTCCTGTCAGGCCCACACCCACATCATGTTCCTCAAGACCCACAAGACGGCCAGCAGCACCGTGCTCAACATGCTGTACCGCTTTGGGGAGGAGCGTGACCTTCGCTTCGCACTCCCGCTGGGCTACCAGCTAGGCTACCCACTGCCTTTTAACGCTCAAAGGGTCAAAGGTTACAGAGGTCCCAGGGCCGTGGAGTTCCACATCATGGGCAATCACATGAGATTTAATAGGCCGGAGGTGAGTTTTTCAGAAGAGGAGAGGGGGAAGTGGAATAACATAGATGATGATGATGATGATGATGATGGGATGTACTGTAGTGATTTGGATACATTGTACTATAAAGGGAATTGTTGTTTTTTTTTTTTTTTTTTTTTTTTTTTTTTAAAAATCATTAAGAATAAAAAAAAAAAAAAGTTCATAGGTTTTGCTTTATTTTTGCAGCCCTAAAACACTTTTTGTGCTTTTATTTTGGTGGCCCTAAACAAGTTTTTTTAAAAGAATTTTTTTTGTGGCCCCAAAACACTCCCAGTGCAACCCCCAAATCACACACACTGCTCATAACTGAATGGACACACGCACAAAATAGAGATGGACAAATTAATCACTGTTATTAATTAATAACAACTTCCTTTATTTTGATCACAATGTATATTCAGAATATATTAAAGTTTGCAGCAATTAACAATGGCAAACTATTCAAAATGATAAATAATAGTCAACATATCTAAACTCTAAAAGTAACGTACAGTAAGTGGGAGATGCCCTGAACAACAACAACTACTGACGATCATTTTCCAGAAAAGGACAACTACAAAAATATTCTCAGAAAAAACAAATAAAATAAATTACACTACACAAACTGCAAGTTTTCCTCTTTTGTTTTTTTAGGTGGAGAAGGTGATGCCTGCAGACACGTTCTATTTCTCTATCGTCAGGGACCCGGTCGCTCTGGCTGAGTCCTCCTTTGCCTATTATAAAGAGGTAGCGCCTGCCTTTCGGAAAGCCAAAAGCCTGGGCGACTTTGCTGACGACCCTAAGAAATATTATGACCCTCGTGTTCGCAACAACCACTACGCCCGCAACTTGTTGTGGTTTGACTTCGGCATGGACCACAATGCTAACTTCTCTGAGGCTTTGGCTCAGCACGCCGAGGCCATGATCCGCCGGACCTTCAATCTGATTCTAGTGTCAGAGTACTTTGACCAGTCCATGATCCTGCTGAGGCATGCCCTCTGCTGGCCGCTGGATGCTGTCGTCTCCTTCAGCCTCAATGCTCGGCAGCAGAAGCCCAGCGGCATCGGTGGGATGAGTGGGACCTGGGTGGGCAAAGCAGCGGCAGCGGCCGGTGTCGGTGGTAGAGGGGGACGCTCACAAGCCAAGACACTGACCAATGTAACGGAGGAACAGCGGGAGAAGCTGCGGCAGTGGAACGCCTTAGATTTGCACTTATATAAAGCCTTCAACCGGACCTTCTGGGAGGAAATCAACAGGTTCGGTTACGCCCAGATAGAGCAGGAAGTAGCTCTTCTCAGGATGCGGCGGGAAGATGTGGCCCGGGTTTGTCTCAGGGATGGCGGGAAGCCCGTGGAGGCGCACCGGATCCGAGACAAAAACATCCGCCCGTACCAGAGTGGATTGGTGAAGATTCTGGGCTACGAACTTCAGCCGGGGCTGGACAACGCCACTAGGACGGCCTGTCTGAGGATGATCAGACCTGAGATCCAGTACAAAGACGTGCTAGATGCTAAACAGTTCCCACGGGCTGTGGCGGCTCAAGCCAAGCCAGGGCTACCGAACCAGGGCATGATGGTAGCAGCCGGTAGCTCTCTTTTAAGACAAGACTCGTCCAGGACAGGAGAGAGGCATGTGGGGGGAAATGCTGGGGGGAGGACAGTGGAGGAGGGGGAGAGAGACTGGGATGGAAGCCGCTTAATGAGGAGGAACCAGACTTTGATACAAGGGCAAGAAAAAGGAAGATTGAGATGAGGTTTGAGGTGAGTCGTTCCTAAATATGGTACCTTTTGGTCTCAGATGGACTAATGAAACTGAAAACTGAGCCAAGTGTGGTTTACACATGAGAAAACAAAAAGCTCCTCCTTTGCACTTCCACTTTTTGGTTGTTTGCTTGTTTTCTTAAAAACTTTCTTTGCTTTTAGTCAGTGTAATTCTTGTGGGCTTAGCCCCTTGACCTGTGAGAGCCTGGTTTCGTGGCTGCAGTTACAAGTCGAAGGGAACAGTAAAAGTTTTTTTTTATAACGAGAAGCACTCTGAGCGTGTTTGCAGGTACCTTCTGCTTTGCTGTTTAATTATATACACATGGAAGCCTGTTTTAGTTCCTTCGTATTAGCACTTTTAAGAGTTACGATTTTAATTTTTTCACGTTGTCCTTGGTGCATATGCTTGAAACTTCTCAACGGAAAGGTACATTTAGCCCCAGGTTTTGCCTCTCATGCAGTACGATTATACTGAGTCACTCAGCGTGGCACCTGTTTCTCTAAAATATTATTATTTTTTTCAGTTATTTTATATTTTCATACAAAATAATGCATTTACTTGGAATAACTGTACAAAAAAACCCACGTGTGCAGAGGATGAAATGTTAATTTATTCAGATGGTTAGAAGAGTCTTTGTGATTTTAAATGTTGTTGAACTACCTTCTGGGTTTTTTCAAAGAATAATGTTGATTTTTATTTTTATTTTTATTTCTATTTTAAACCGCATTCTTAGCTCTGTGACACTAAAGGAATGGTTATACACAAGACACACTCATTGTCCTTTGATGACATGGTTTGTAAAGTCAGTATATGCTGGTAATTGTTAATGGACAAAAAGAATTAGGATAGACTTACTATTTGTCTCTTGCAAACACTTAGTTCAGCTACAGAGTCAGTATTGAGCCCTGTCTAGACCCACTAACTTGAACCGCTTCTTAAATATCTCTTAATAATACAAGAGGGGAAAACGATCCAAGGGCTGTGCTTCTGTTCTGAGGTGCTTGATACTCACCAGCATGCAGGAGGCTGGTTAATATCAGAATTTGAGCACATTCCTTCCTTACACTATCTGCTAAAGTATCCATCTGCCCGACACATGCCCGAGACATTACCACGAAGACCCATTTCTTTGTAATGATGTCGGGTATTAACAATGAAATCCATATCAGTGTGGGGGCAAAACAAAACCCAAAGCAACTGCATGTTAAAGATGCACTCCCTGATTATTTATAATGCACAATAATGACCTCAACTCACTCAAATGTCCGACCAGATTAACAGCAGACAACATAAAGCAATAGCTAACTGCTGCAGAGCTCCACGCCTGGGCCCCCCTCAGGCGCGAGGACCCATCTCCATTGCCAGTAACCATGGTGAAAAATCATGTATGTTCATCCAGCTCCTTGTCAATAAAAAGGTTTACATGCCACTGTATTACATACCATTTCACAGTAAACGTAAACATTCTTAATGCTCCAGTTTATTTCCTGTTTCAGTGTATGTGAATGACATTAGCTGACAGGATGGAAACATGGACCCAAGTTGTTGCCTAGCAATGCAAATTTTATTGAAACTGTCTATTGTTTAATCACGGCTATCGTTACTAAGTAGTATCAAGTAGATACAGGTAGTATTGTATAATGTCCATGCCACACGACTTCCACCAATAACACCAAGGTTAACAATCCAACCTTGATATTTCGGTGTAATTATACCTTATAAAGTTAGGTAACGTCAAGAAGCAAATAACTTACTTACTTATCTACTAACCTTATGAGTTGGCAAAATTTAGCTAATGTTAGCTAGCTATGCTAATGTCGTTAGCAAAAATGCATAAAGGTTAATAATTATTTTAGCTAACGTTGACGTTAGTTTGCTAACGACATTAGCATAGCTATCTAACATTAGCAAAGTCATAAGGTTATTACAAGTTATTTTCTGCTTGAAGTTACGTTGCCTAATTTTATAAGTAACAGTTAAATAAAAAATATGGTTGTATTGCCTACCTTCATGTTATCGGTGAAGGTGGTGTGGCTTATTCAAACGAATGAGTGCGTGCTATCGTATCTTGATGATCATGTCTGGCGTACACGATTTCAGACGTCAAATCCTTTGCCAAGCTTGAGACCGTAAAGGGTATGACGGAGGAGGTGGGCCCGAGCCTGGAGCTCTGCAGCGAGGCCCTTCTCACACAAGACACACTGATACGCACGCTAACACTCAGACCATGGTTGATGGGTATGACTATCTCAGACTGGTGATACCGTTCGTCATAATGTTCCTCCAAGTGAACACCACCACACACAAACTGCTTGATTTGACTTTGAGTAAGAAACTAAAACCTCTCTGGAGTGTAGCATTTCTCAGTCTCAGCACTGTTAAACATGGAGCTAGTCACATGTTCGGTTACAGCCTGATCCTGCATGGTACTTGTTGAAAGCCCGCTGGCATTTTGTCATTAACATGCTGCTGCGTGTCGATTCAAATATTACTACATGCATAACATAATAGAAACTCATCTCTGTCAGGGACACTGGACCACAGACAGGTTCTCACTTGATAGTCTTACACATACCTACAGTTCGACAACGCGGAAACCCTACATTTGCACATTCGTAGAAATGTGCATGTGTGAGCTCGCTGACATTGTTTTTCTAGACGGCTTTTGTCAAGAGCTCCACTGTTAAGAACACATCAGCGACCCTCATGGTTGCACTGGGGGACATGTTCCATGAACATGGGTACTGCAGTTCATTCTGAGACAACCGGATTTTGGTGTTCCATGTTTACACTGCTTAGGGGAGTAAGCAGATTTTATTCAGATAACAGATAAACATTAGATTGTTGTTTCAATCAAGAAAAAAACAGCTAATTGAAACAGGATCAAATCTAAAATATGGAGGTTTCTTACTGAAATCTGAAACGATACAAAAACAGGGGAAATCAATCTATGATATAAACTTGTTTCGAATGACGGCCTGGTTCTGGACAACTAGAGAATTTACAGTTCTTTTACGGTTGAAAGTTACGTTTGATTTTGTCATCAACCGATGTCATTATTTTATTTAACATTGTAGCGTTACAACTTTGACTTTCAAACTTTCAAACATGGACCATCAGGATGCAAAACCTCTACGAGGTTTAAGGATGGTTCTCAAAGCAAAGTACCTTTTTGACTTGCAGCCTTTCAAATCCTTGTTTTCTGCTTTTTCTGTGTGAGCGAACAAACAAAAACATAAATAGAAACATCATGAAGTTTAGTTTATTGATTGTCACCTAGGAAATTCATTCTGTCTTTAGAAGCATTGGGCAGCCACTCTACTTTCATTTGTTACATGGTTGTCATGTGGTGTGGGAGGAAAGTAGAGCAGATACGGGAAACCCAATGCACGCACCTCGCTAGCTGCTGTGGGACTGGATCACAGACTGGTCTGTGTAAAAGCAGTCAGAGCACTTCAAAGTGAGATATCTATCTGCTGTGGTTTCCACTTACTGCTGTCAGTCAATGCAACACAACAGACTTTCCTGTGACGATAAAAAAACGGCAACACATTGAAGTACCATGGTCTAATATTTAGTTTTAAAGCCATGCAGTCAAGCCATTTGAGTGATATTTAGAGATGTATGGGCTCCATATAGGACAGGTGACTGAGTCCAGTGTCAGAAAGGAGCCACAATGAGCCATGTGGTGTGTGCTTACACTGTGGCTGTTTGCCATGTTACAATGTTCAGTATTGTTTATTCATATGATGGAACGGATGCTGTTGCTCTGAAATGTGTATTAAATTTGAGTGCTGATGTATGAAAATAACACACACCCTCTGACCAATCAGAACTGAGTATTCTCCATGGCCATTATATAAATGTACTATTGGTCAGGTCATGTTACATATGTAAGAATATATTTACAGAGCCCATAAGGGGACATGGGGGGGGAGAAAAAAAAAGATGAATGCTTTTGCGTTCTCTTGCAAAACGTCTGCATTCTCCATAGGTCTGTCATAGGGAAACCTAAATGATAACGTTTTGCTAGAAAACCGAAACGTTTCTCGGGTGAATGCAAAGGTTTCTTAGGAAAACGCAAAAGTTTTGCAAAAGGCATTCATCTTTTCTTTTCTTTTTTTTTTCATCTACCCCCCGTGTGTTGAAGCTCTGATTGTGTGTGTCTCTTTGAAACGTCCAACATTGAACATTGGACTGATTGATGCTCATAGTCCCAAACAAAAGTTCTTCCACAGAACAGTAGTGTGTATTCTTCATGCTGTGCAGTTGGAATGGTGTCACCTTACAGCGGTTTGGGGATTGGGTGTACTGCATTGTGTTTCCTCCAGTGAAAAGGAGATTGTTAATCAGCTTACAGTCTTAAGTTTAGACACTGAGTCAAAGGGATGATAAAGAATTAACCAAGATTTAAAATTAAAGGGACATGCATGTGTTTATTCATGTTCCCTGCTTCCACGCAGACATCGTTTTATATTTATTTCCCTGAAACTGCAGACAATTTGCTTCAGTTACATAATCCATCATTATACTGATCTTTTTATATGGAATATGGAGCCTAACCTAGATCTGATCCAAGACCACCACACTGTGTATCACAGTGCTGCGTGGGTAACTCCTGCAACACCATTTAAATCACATTTCAGTGCCCAATCATAGAATGTCATATTTGACAAATGACTCTGACCCAGTGAGGTCTCTTAAACACTGCTTACCCTAATTGACACTGAAGTTTGGAGGCCAACAACAATATCATTTTTGATAGTTTATTTTCTATTTTGAACTTAAACATGACATTAGATAATTGTGACTTTTGTGTCAAAAGAAAATGCGTCTTTTAATTCAAAGGAACCGCTTTCCTCTAGTGCCACCGTCAGGGCAAACTCAATATGTTCAGCTCCACTGCTAATGCTTGAAGAACAGCGAAGTCGTCAGTATGACAGTCTGAGGTACGGATCTTTTTATTGTGACGATACAAACAGGCCTCTGAAATCTAGTAGATGTTGGCTGTTCTGGGCCACCACTGTTTAATGAACACTAATGCACAGAACAGTTGAAACCCAATAGGATTTGTTTCATGCCTTGGGATGCAGTCATAATATGGACCACAGCTTTTAAAACGACATCCTTCTGTATTTATTATTATAATTACCATTTGTACATAATGTATTTATCAGGGTGTGTTAGGGACGGCGAGGGGAAGGGTCTCTCTGTCACAGTGCGATGGAATATATTATTGATGTTGATGATAAAACATGGAATCTGCACACACTCATCCCATATGTTCAGTTGGTGTCGAAAAACAATGATTACAAACGCCACGCATTAATTATGGCTGGGTCATAATACAGTGCTATAATCACTTGTTGATTAGCTTGATTATACGGTTCTATTAAGCTATTGTTTTATAAATTGAAATGGTCCACGTTTAGAATTTTTGCAAATTGTAATTAAAAACGAACAAAACGAGTTAAAAACAATACGTGTAATACATGACAGGAGGACACATCATCACACTGCCCATTAACGTGATTATTTCAGATGTGAATTCATCTCAAGACAACAAGAAGATTGCGTGGTGATCTCCACATAATGCTTATAAATGATCCGTTACCACAGCCACATAATTCTCTGGTAATTACGAGATAGAGATTATGAGTATTATCTCAAAAATAGAAGATATTTAATCTCGTAATTACGAGATAATGATCTTGTAATTATGATATATTCTCTCTTAATTAAAATATATTGTGTAATTATGAGATGTTATGTCACAATTAAAGATCTCCAATGTTTTATTTCTGTCTTAATCGTCTTATTTTCTCGCTATTTACTGAGTTTTCATATGTGAACATGGTGTATGTTACATAGTTTGTCAAAATAAAAGGTATGTCTTGTGTTGAACCTCTTTAAATCTCCGTTTCAGAGGTCAAAATGAGCAGAAGCTCTGGTACACGGTTAGATTCATCGTTTAGCATTTCATTTCAACAGCTTCCATCTCTACTATTCACAACATTGGGTTAATACTGACAGGATTATTGATTACTGATAATCTCCCAAACTGTTATAGATTTCCCTGAACTGGAAAAGCAAGAGTTAATTCAGAAAGCAACAGTGTACTTTGGCTTGGATTTTACTTAAAAATGTTTTAATTTTTTTTGGCGTGAAACTTGTTCTAGATCATGCTCTTTGTGTGCATCCATTGAGTTATTTTTTTCTCGTACTGAATAAAAGCAACATTTCTCTAACTCCACTAACTCGTCTCCTATATTTCCAGACGTTGATTACCAACATTCAGTTTGCTGCTGTATGTGAAACTTGTTGTATAAAACCTACATGGCTCCAGAGGGTGCTGTGACAAGTCTAGGAAATGTACTCCTATGACTTTATACTTAACATATATTCTTCAACTACATCTCAAAGGAAAATACTGTTCTTTTTTGTTGTTGGTGGTTTTTAATTACCAGATTCAGATTTTACTAAACATGATCAGCTCTCCGAATATGTTGCCTTGTCACAGATTAAACTGGCCAATAGTCAAATGACCTCCAACCCGATCAGCTGAATACTACATTCTGCTTAGATATAATGCATCAGTAGTGATAATCTTGTGATATAATATGCATAACAATATAAGTTGCTCATAGTGACCACTCTTACGTTTGATACTGTAGGTACATTTAGCTGATTTACATATATACTTTTTCTTTAGTAGAATTTTGAATGCAGGATATATATATAAAATTCAAATTTTTTTTTACATTGCAATATTACTACTTTTACTCAAGAATAACAATTACTCAAGTGCTAATACCACCACTGGTAATATCGCACCATTTTCGGCTCTGTGTTCCACCTTCTGGTGATTGATTAGTGTGGTCTGGAGAAAGCTCTGTTTCGATTAACAGCCTTGTTGTTTGTATTCGCTACTGGTAAACGGAAGCTCATCGGCGAAGATGGATATCAATGGTTTGACCGTTACTTTAATCCTGTTGTTTTGCGGTAGTAAAAGTGTTAGACTGTTTTAGTTAGATAGAATATGTCACACTGACATACGGTCTTTTTACAATACACGAAAAGACCGTATGTGGCACTTCAGCTTTGCTTTGTTTACACTGCAGCATATGGTTAACAACGTATGTTAGTTTCTTTATAGTTGTGATGATGGAAGCACAATGCGAGTATTTCATGTATTTCCCTGCCGCCCCAATATCGAGTCTGTCGGACCCGGCGGAGTACATAACCCTTCCGCGGCGAAAGCACGTCTACCTCGGGGAGGTCGTGCAGTTCCTGCTGGTCCTGCGGTCCCGGGACGCGGCGGGGAGGGATGACAGCTCCGGTGTTTTACCCTGGAAGGACGTGGTGGGTTCTTTGTCTGCTCTGGCAAGTGTGTGTGTCGAAGAGAGCCGGCAGCAGAGACCCAGTGAGTACCAGCCCGACCTCCAGAGCACCTGCAGCGAAGAGAGCGGGGAAGAGGAGCCCGCAGACAGGGAGTCTGGAGGGAAAGGACCGGAGAGTAACCGCACTTTCATCCAGTGCAGCCCGCATCTCACTCACCACAGCTCGGCCAGAGATGGGCGACAGTCTGGAAGGGAACCGGTGAAGGTAAGAAGGATAAACTACGCATATATAATAATGAAATCTAACCTAACTTTATAAGGTATAATAATAAATATTAGGATTCCCCTTTGCTCACTGTATTCACTATCTAATAAAATGTGTATTAAAAGCAGAAACAATGACTTGATACCTTCCTGTAACAACTGGATAACTTCCCTTTACATTTTGCATGCATTGTCATCACTTCTCATTATACTGACCTACCTTCAGTGTAATAGGAAGTAACCGTCACCTATTTCCTGAGTCATTTACATGCTGACCTTCATTCTTTTGTTTGATTTGATTGTCTCTGAGACAAAGCAGCCAGTGAGTTCTTCCTGTTACAGTGACCTTTCTGTTCCAGATGTGCCCAGACTTGACAGTGCAGTCTTGTCTTCAGGGGCTTTAAACCAGCTTCAATCTACACAATGTCTGCCTGCCACTTGTTATGAAACACACATAACCTGTGCACCAGACTAATGGCGCTTCCACTTTCACTCTTTACACAGTCTGAACGACTTTCATTTTGGTCTCGATAAAAACAAAGGACCTATCTTTTTTACTTGTCAGAGCAAAATCTCTTGTTTATACGACATAGCTGCTCGAAGGGGGTTCAATAACAGTGGAGAAGTAATGGTGAAAAAAAAACAAAAAACATTCTTTTTGTTTTATGGCCCAACATTGTAGTCTCAGTGGCTGACTACACAAACAAGTAAAACAAAGTAAAATAACTACTTGAATCACTATGCACACATGAATGTACTTGAACTACCAGCAAGCTACTGCAAAATGTAGTTAAACTACTTGTTTAATTTCATGTAGTTCCCTACTCCCCAACACTACCAATGACGACAGCAGTTGTAAGCTTCTTGTTAATGATCTGCATGCTCATTTAGTTCACGTATAGTCACCAAAACAATTCTGTTTTAAATCTCTAACATCTCGTCGTCTGCTTGTCCGGCTGAAGTCCTTTGTGGTGTTGGACGACCAGGTTATCTTCTGTCTCACCGTCTCTTTGGACAAGCTGCCAGTCAACACTCTTAAAGCCAAGGTCAGATATGCCAGTGTGTACTGTCAGACGATATACATTTGTTAATCAGAATAAAAAGTGAACAGCAAAAATACCAGCCAAACTTTACTCTGTGTTTGTCCGCCTCTCCTTGACGTCAGATTATAGTGACGGTGTGGCGGCAGGACGAGGAAAAGGTGGAGGTGAGGGAACATGGCTACCTGACTCTTCTGCAGCTCAGGAGTCCAATACAAACCTTCAAACAGGACCTCAGCACCTTCAAGGCGCAGGGTACACACACACTCTGTTTCTCTCAACACCGGACATGAACTCTGCGGGCTTTAAAGAGTTTGCCAGTTGGTGTTCTTAAACCTAGAACTTGGAACTATACTTCTGGGGAATGGCATACAAAATCAGATGTTAAATGCCTGGTTTTAACTGTCTTGTTTCCATTGCCAGTCAGCACCATCCTGAATGTTCTTCCACCTCCCAGTGTCCAGTGTCAGCACATGGCTGTCTCTGGAAAGCACCTGACTGTCCTCAAAGGTAGACCTGCAGCTCACACTCACACACATGCAGATCTTTAAAGACGCACTCCTTGAGTTTTGCCAACTTCCCCCCCCCCACCTCTCCTCAGTGTTGAACTGCAGCTCTCGGGATGAGGTGTGTGTCAGAGATGTGAAGATCATTCCGAACTATAACTCGTCCTACCTCCCCATGATGCCAGATGGTTCAGTTCTCATAGTCGACAATGTCTGGTAAGTTCATGTGCACTTAACATACACTCTCTGATAAACACATCTGTCCACAACCCCCCTCTGTTGTTCTTCCTGAGGTACAGATTGTAAAGTCCATGGAGGCAGATTTGTGATCGTGTGCTATATAAATACAATTGACTTGACTTGAGTAGGGCTGTGTATTGGCAAGAATCTAGCGATATGATACATATCATGGTGCGATCAGGGGTTACGATTCAATATATTTCAAAACTGTAAGCGAGGCGATATATTGCGATTTTTAAATCAAATTTTAGAATAACTGTCATGGTATAAAGAACATGCCACCATATCCATAAAATATGAGTAATAAAAAGTTTACTTTTTTACGCAATCGGAACAGTGGGATCTGCATTTGCATTTATCACAGTCCCTGTAACATCCAACATCAAAGCCTGTATCACAAAAAAATAAAGAAATAAAAGTGTCTTATTAAGAATAAATTAAGTAAATAAAACATGTAAACAGACACTGAGAAAAAAAACCCATGTGTATATAAAAAAATATATATACTGTGTGTGTGTATATATATATATATATATATATATATATATATATATACACAGACTGTAAATATATTTTTTAACGATTGATTAAAAATCGATACAATGTTTTTGAGAATAAATACAGTAGCACAAAACATAATACGTGTAAAGTGTATTGATATTTTCTCGTACCCCTACACTTGAGTGTACTGTGCTCTGGTTCACATCAGCTACGGTGGACTGGTAACCTTGAGCCATAGCAAAACATACTTTAATAAATACTTTTAAAACATCCATAGAAACCTTCCAAATCCCTGCTTCACCATAATCCACTTCCTCACTGAGTTCTCAAAGCTCTGAAGCTTTGCCATGAGCGTATTGAGCATTCATTTATTGCCGTCAAGGGGGGCCGGAGGGCAACCCAGTATTCTTTTGGCCGGAGGTCCACTCTTAAATGCAGTCATTATTATATTGTAATGCACAAAGTAAAAGTGAGGATTGATTTGAGCAGTTGACCAGAAGCTGTGAGACTTTATAGTTAATGGCTGAACAAGAGATTGATTTATATATATGTTTTTTTTCAGTGTGGCTGGTTGAGCTTGACTTAACATTTCCACCCTGCCTACATCATAAACAGTTTTTTGGTCATGATTTCAATTTGTCCAATACTTTGGTTTATGACCAAATACCTGCAAAACTAATGACATAAGTCCCATCAGCCTCAGTTGTAATTATCTAAAATGGCGAACATGGTAAACATTATATACTGTGTCAAATCAGGAGCTGTGTAACAAAACTCTAATTTGTTTCCACTTCCCACTAAAGCCACCAATCAGCTGAAGTCACTGTGGCTTCATTCTATCGGATAGATAGCGGGTCATCGCGTTTACCCAGCATGCTCAGCGCTCTGGAGGAACAAAACTTCCTGTTCCAGCTGCAGCTACAAGACAAAGCAGAGCAGGACTCCAGTGAGGTGAGAAGACTTTCTTAAATCCGTTGGTCTCACTGAGGTCATGGCAAAAAAAAAAAAAAAAAAACGCTCCCACGTGAGTTTCACAAGAGATTCCACTTTAGGGCCAAATGATCTCTTTACACAGTACTCAGCTATAACTCCAAATTTTGATGCAAAATCATTGGTAACATGCAAAGTAACTTTTTCAAAGGTGAAGCTAAGAAGATATGTAAAAAGTCACATGGAAATAATGCATTTGTTGGGGACTATTTTCAGTGGTGGATTAATCAACATTTAGTGCTCTAGTGAGTATTTGTGGCAGCAGGACAGTATGTGGGACTGAATCCAAAATAAACTGTAGTGTTGCTCATTGATGTGTTTTAAATAGTTTTAGTTGTTGATATGTCCTAATATGTATTACTGTATTTATTTCTGTAGGGTTTGGAAGTCCCGTTGGTGGCTGTGTTACAATGGTACACTCCAACACTGCCTTTAACAAGGTACCTGTTCCTCTTCTGTTCAACATTTGCAATGTAACCACTAAGCAGGTCTTTTCTACTCATTGTGTTATACAACGAAAACAATGTATTAGAATAATCATTTGTAGGATGAAAGGGATAGGTCTGATTTTTATTTTTTTTTAAGTGGGGTTGTACTGTATGAGGTACTTCTCCACAGTGAGTGTATAACCTACAGTAGATGGCAGTCGGCAGGCCCCCAGTTTGGAGAAAGAGACAGGAGTTACTGCAGGGAAGCTAAGCAATGTACAGCTGTAGAGGGGGGGGGGGGGGGGGGCTGCAGTAAAATGTATTTTAGTCACCTGAAAAAAATCAATATCAGTTTAAAATAAGTTTTTTTGCTGCCCGAGTCCACTGCAGTACATTGCTCAGCTTCAATGCTGGTATTCCTCTTTTTCTCCAATAGGGCCGGTGGCGGCCGCAGGTAATACACTGACTATGGATAAGTACAAAAAAACGATCCCCTTTCAAAGGCTTACTCACTGATTTTATGAACATGTTAAAGCAGGAAAAGTGATGGCATTGAAAACAACTGCGTTCCATTTAGGTGAGCTAGGTGAACGTTTTTTTCCGGCTGTGAATGAGGTCTATTAAAGGAAATTAAAATGCAAGTATGCTTTCTCTCCAGGTACATCTTTAGTTGTTACTCGTTACCCAGTATCCGCTTGGATTGTCCCAGGCTGGTGATGACGGCTTCCTGTCCTAGGGCTGTCAGGCCTCTGGAGCACTTCTGGGTCAAATACACCCTGCTTAACAACTTGCAGGACTTCCTGGCCGTCCGTCTGATCTGGAATTCTGACGGTGAGTGGCAGACTTTGCCATCCCTTTCTACCTCAACTACCTTAATTCATTTATATTTACCCACACTCACGGCCTGGCTCCAACAACAAGTACTGTAAGTTGGTCAACCAGCTACTTTGGCACACTTGTATGAGCTGGAAAAGTCATGTGAAAACAAAACCCATGATTGGAGAATTAGAGAATACATTGATGTGTTATTTATGTACAAATTGTGGGACTGAGACCTGCCTCAAATGTGTCCAGAGCCCCCTCACTTAGTTGCTGACAGCTACTCTATCCATTTCATAGACATACTACATCATGCTGTCCACACTACACTGACGTGCGCAGTGTTAAGTTGATATAATAGCAAAATGACACAGGCATGTAAGGTTCTTCCTGCAACTGAAGAAAACCTCATCTATACTAATAAGACCCAATCCTCTGTCTCAGTAGCACCGCCTACAGTGATGGCAACAGTACCGAGGGTGCGCGAGCCAAAAGTGACCTCATCACGCGTTTTGCGTAAAGCGCAAAATCTTCACAAGTTGTCGTGCACCTGCTCCTACCTTTTGTTATCCGGGCGCCCGCTGAGCGCACAGGGATTTTCAGGCATAACTGGCAAAAAAAATACTGATAAAAGCGAATTATTTAAGTTAAGAATTAAAATAAATAAATTTTTACAATTAATCTGCCTCAGGATTTTTAGAAAGACTGGCCAATTCATTTTTAAATACTTAAAAAATCGGAGATTTTAGTAATCTACATTTGAGCACATTTTTTTAACAGCTGATTCAAATTGTTACAGGACCTTTCAACCTTTGTGTTTCATTGTGATACATTTGTTCTTCCAAACACTTGCCTCCTTTCTTTACAGGGTTTGTATAAAGGCGATTTAAAGTATGCCCATGAATATTAAATATGAGACATGAATTTACAGTGGATTACAATTCCTAGCCGGCATTGAGGAGTCGCATGCTCGGTCTGTGGAGTTTTGCCCGTAACGCTTGTTGACTCCTGTAATGTTAATTCCGTTCTGTTTTCTTAAGATGGTAAACTCTGCAGTGTCTTCAGTGTAGTCTTAGTGCACCGAAGCACATCTGTTTGTACATGGAAACAACAGACCGGACCTTGAAAGCCTATGTCATGGGTCACGGTACGAAACTAGTAAAACATCAAAACTGTCAACAGAGATGGTTGGTGCTAATTTAGCCTCTTAAATAGAGTGATGTCCTTCCTCAATGTCAGGTGACCCTGACTGTAGATGAGCATTGAATGCACCTAGTGGTGTTGTACGGCAAAAAAAAGTTCAACAATAGTCACGGTACGCTTTGAACAGAAACAAAGAAAATACATTTAGTAAGAAATCATCAAGTAATACATTAAAGGTAAAGGTAAAGTGCCATCAGAAATAAACTAGGGCCATGATGATTACAAATGTGAATGGAAACATTAACACAAATAAAGTAAAATGAGTTTTTCTCAGAGTACCCGCAGTTTCGGGGCACCTAAAGGAGAAAAAAAGTGACTGTGGACAATCAGTAGACTGGTGGGCCTCTTTAAAGTGATCAGTGTCATTTTAAAATAAATCCTGAACGTCACTGGCAGCCAGTGGAGTAATACTAAAGTGCTCGTGGTGTAATAATCCTCGGCATGTGAAATCTACAATGACTGGCGAGGGTCAGGCTGTCTGCATTGCTGCATTGGTGCCAGGTAAATTCAAACGCTCTGATCTAGCTGCGGTCAAGACCGGGTCAATGTCCAGATGTATAATCTTTGTTGCAGTCAGCGTCCAAACATTTTGTAGCAGCCTCTGTGATGTGTTGGCTGGGTGTGTCGGGGTAAAAGCCAGCGATGATGAAATCCGACAGAACAGCGAAGCACAGTGTTCAAACAGGTCTAATATCTGTGTGGGTGGTTGGGTTTCTAACGGCGTGCCAGTTATTGCGGTATTGAAATTGACTGTTATTGTACCGTCTGCATTTGCTTATCTACATGAGTGAGTTTTTGTTTTTCTTATGTTGCATCAAGGGACTACGACTGCATTCCGTTGTACAAAGACAACAAACCAACCTCGGACATTGGAATACTTTTCCAATCACCTCCGGTCTTTTATTCTTCCAACACTGATGTTTAACATTTTAAGGCCTGGACGACTTTCACTAACAATAGGAATAGGAAGAAGAAGAAAAAAAACAGCAAAGCAGAAGTGATTGGAATGTGTGTATTTACACAGTATTAGTGTTACAAAGAGAGTCCAGCACCACATGAATATGAGACAATGTCTTTAAGTAAACCTTAAGTCAACCTTAGTCGTCCAGTTTCTTTATCTTAATCTACTATTAAGGATATGATTTCTTCCTCCTCTCAGCTGATAGAGGAGGCCAGCAGGACCACAGTGCGGGGGCAGTGGTGTGCCAGTCCCCCCTCAACAACCTGGGACAGTGTAGGAAGGGCTCCACCGTCTCCTTCACCGTGGCCTTCCAGATCCTCAGGACTGGACTCTTTGAGGTACTGCACGGTTCTGCACATGCATTAAAACGTAAATAAGTTCACTGACTAAATAAACAGTGCTACACTCGGTGATACTCAAAGTGCTCTCCCATCTCGTCCATCCCTATCCTGCTCCATGGTGACTCCGTAGTTGAGCCAGCACATGAAACTGAAGCTCCAGTTCACAGCCTCAGTGTCCACTCCCCCCGTGGAGCCTCGCTCGCCACTGAGGAACTCTCCGTCCCCCTCCAGCCCCGCAGTCAGAGAGCTGCTGGAGAGACAGAGCCTGGGCCGATCGCAGAGCTTCTCCCACCAGCAACCCACCAGGTCTCACCACGTCAGGTACGGAGGTTCAGGGAGCGGCAACGTGCTGCTTTCAGTGTCTTTCTGGTAACACTGGAAATCGTAGGATGGGATTTGTCATAAAATGAAAGCATTTACGACACACTAATTAAATGCTTTCACTTAAAGGTTCAATGTGTAAGGTGAGGCAGAATTAAAATGTTAAAACATAAATTAACTAACATTATCAGTAGCATGTGAAGAGGTAACAGTGTCGCAGAGATATCTGCTGAAGTTAGCGTGCTAACCGACTAGCCCCGGCCCCTCTTGTCTTGTAATACCACTTGTCCCTCTAGAGGCGATAGTGAGTCACTGTAGCGCCAGCCTGCCCTCAGTACAGAGGGAGAAGAAGCAAAGCTGCAATGACTGGCTTGTCAATATTACAGGCATGGTCTGTGTCTGATTTATAGTTAGTTTACTGGATTACATTCAAAGTGGGAGAAGCACCACCAGATTATATAATAGCAGTGTTATTTGGACCGGCTCTCAGAGTTTCAGCAGTTTGGTCGAATTGAGCTTATTCTCGACCACTGACTGACTGACAGGCGTTACACAGGAGTAAAATAAAAAAATAATACACAGTAAATCTATCAACACTAGAAAAAAGAGATATATAGCTGTAGAATACAATACACAATACAAAGAATGAATAGGAATACTCTAAAACTTAGAATACTATAAATATGCCAAACTGTTACAACTAGAATATAAACATAGGTTAACATACTATAGTTGGCTTATTTTAAATAACTGATGATTAATGCATTGAGATAGTATAGACCCAGTTTAGAGGTGAAATACTGGCCCCTATTTTTGAATGCGGGACTTTTACTTGTTTTTGGAGTATCTACTTTTACTTCTTTCATTACTGTGTAAGACACAAACAACGTGCAGGACAGGAGAGACATGTACAGACAGACGTACACGTTCCTGTCCGTCATCATGTGCGTGACACAGTGTCTCCGCTGGCTCCAGGTCAGGCAGCGTGATGGAGCGTCGCGCCTTCACCCCTCCTGTAGGACCTCCGATGGGCAGAGCTCTGTACCTGCCCCCCGACCACGCCCTCATTTCACTGGACAAAATAGCCAAGAGAGAGTGTAAGGTGTTAGTGCTGGAACCAATGCAAGAGGGACACTGCAGGTAAGAACACCGCTTTAATGCTTTCACGGTGTATTGCAAGCTCTCGGTGATGACGTGGGCTAATTTAATTCACTTTCATTTTGAGTGTTCTGGATATAAACAGGAATGCGTTCAAATTGGTTACATTAATGGAAAACCTGATGTAAAACCAGGTTAATACAGTGCGCTCACAAAATATTTAATAACCTTGTCACAAAACAACAGATTGTTAGCATTCAGCAAGAGTCTCAGCCATTGCCATGCTGTGAGAAGCTTACTGGAGCTGTGGTTGTTGAATGACAACAAAATCATTTTGTTTGTTTTCTGTGTTTTAAATGACGCAGCGTTTGAATGTTAGGATGAGTTCAGTAGTGGATACTCACTTAGCTGATTTATAAAACCTTCATAAACATGTGTCCAGAACGACAAATGGGAAAAAAAAGCATCTGTGACAAAAGATGCTGCCGGTCAGCTGTCAAGTACAGAAAGCTGGAAGTGAATCCTCGATTACATTATTTATTTATTTAACTTTTTTAAATCGTGCCGTTTCTGACTTAAAATCAACATTTTAGAATGTACTAAATGGCTGTAATTTTCAACCAACTTTTTTTTCATCATCGATTAGTAACTTGGTTTAAAAAATGCCCATCGCAATTTCCCTGAGCCCAAAGGGGACGACTTACACTGTCTTGTTTTGT
Source organism: Bovichtus variegatus (assembly GCA_943593645.1). Taxonomy (NCBI): domain Eukaryota; kingdom Metazoa; phylum Chordata; class Actinopteri; order Perciformes; family Bovichtidae; genus Bovichtus; species Bovichtus variegatus. Next base: position 2,557,955 of record CALSCE010010667.1, on the reverse strand, counting down.
CCAACCGACCTTGGCTTCTCTTGTTTATTGACAAAAGGCTTTATTGGTTTTACCAAGGTATCACATTGCTCTAATATTGTAACATTTCCAAAGATGCCCAACCCAATTTGGCATAGGTCAAATTTGTGCGACAATTTTGTGGAGAATCTGCACAGTGCTGAATGTGAATAGTGGTTTACACACATGTCTGTTGAAGCTAAGCTATGTTGTAAATACTGTCGGTGAAATGTGCTTTGCTCAGTCTCAGGACTGTTTTAAAAGCCAACCAAGCAGCTTCTGGCATATTTCCTTTCAAAGACAAATGAGTAAAGTATTATTTTACCTTGTTTAGGCTCACGTCGCTATGTTTCACACACCTATTGGTTGTGACTCTCGGAAGTAAACCCGTTTCGTATCAAATCTTACTGTTTTCATTTTGTGTCTCCCCAGATGACCTGGAGAGAGGAAGGTTTTTACTTTTACTGAACCTTAGTGAATGATCCCTCTGTCAAGCCCCTGCCGGAGACCCATCCTCTTCCTGAAGGCGACAGGATGTGGATAGAGTGATGGAGGGAGGAGCACAGAGGAATGGTTATTGGCCAGAGAGGAGGAGTGGTGCTGAAGAGATGACAGGGAGAGAGGAAGGTGATGGAGTGATGCTGCTGGCCCCCGATGATTTTAAAGCTTTCCTTCCATTTTACTCAATGGGTTGCTTTCTTTGCCTTCCCATCTCTGTGATTTTGTTGATATTTATAGTTACTAGTATCAGACTTTTTTCCTTTTTCTTTTTTAAGGCAGCTCTTCTTTTTTTGTTTTTCTTCTTGTAGCATCTAATCAGGAAACCCCAGATCGCCTGCTTGTGTCAGGTCCGGAGGCACAAAGGAAGCTGGATGCTAACAGTAGTTTCTTTTGATAGAATAACAAGTGAACCCTTTTTGTGAAATACACTTATATTCCTTGGAACCCACAGTCAGATGAGAGAAAACTGCATCTGCATTACATGGCCTTTACCGGTCTCAACATCACAATTCTCTGGAGGTAAAGTCCATTCATGTTGAACATCTGGTGGAAACCCTGAAGTGGAGGCTGTTATAGCAGCACAGCAACTCCCGTGGTGTCAGATGTTCAACGCTCTCATATGGCTGGAATGTTTCGCTGTACTTTTTGGACTCATGGTGTACTCTCTTAGCAAGAAGGCTAGCCCTCAGTCAGCGGAACTTAGAAAAACCCTAACCCTAAGAGGACAGTGCCACCCAGCCATTGTTGGTGAACATATAGTCCCAACAATAGCTGCGCCTGTTCAATATGCAACATGTCAATCCCACTGCTGTGAGGTCTTTGGAGGGTGTATTTTTCTCTCTCCTGACCGAGCTAGGCTAGCAGTTTCCCCTTGCTTCCGGTCTTTGTTAACATGGTCTGAAACTATTTCTGTGCTGAACATACAGATGTAGAATCGATCTACTAAATTCGATGCTGGGTATGGCAGCGAATAAGGAGTTGCCACAACGTCAGACTGCTCCTTTTTTAAAGAAGCTTGGACAAAGGTTCCCGTCAGTTCGTTTTTTAACTGTAACCTTGTTATCGTTTGTTCAACACAAAATCCTGGAGCAGCTCAGGTTTAGTCTGAAGAGCTGAAAGAGTTTGGGCTTTACTTTCCTAGTCACAATTAATATTAATAGATTTAAGGTTACACAAATTAGTTTTTTCAATGGAATGCATAGGTTTACACTGGATGACCGCTGCATCTTAACTCTCGACTTGAAGAGCTGTTGTTTTTGCACATTTCCTCGCAGGAAGTGGTTTGCACTCAGATTGACATCTATTAGTCTATTTTTTTTTAAATAGGATAGAATTGGAACGAGTGTGATCCAGCTCCATAAAGTAGTCTTTACATTGGCTGATTTATTTAAATATTGTCTTAATTATGTCTATTTATTGTTCATGTTCAGATTTTAAATAGATGTTTTTTTCTTTCTTTTATTTGACCCCTGTGCATACACTCCATGGTGTAACGGCACCTTTTACAGTGTGGTCTCTTTATTTCTTTGTTCTGTAATTCAAAGCATTGCATTGTAGCGTGTGTTACTTAATCGCTGATAACGACTTGCGTGTGTAATGTGAGCCTCCTGTCTGAAGTGGAAACGGGTCCAACTGATATGAGAGCTTGTTGTTGGATTAATGCGCTTTGTGTTCGTTTACATTTCTAAAATCCACATTTCTATCATTGATTGAAAACGAAATCTTTTTACCGAAACAGAATGACAAATTTCTTCTAGGGTGTTTTTTTTTTCTTTTTTCTTTCAAGATACACCCTAAGTTCCTCTGAAACATATCACTTGTGTAACCTGGGGGGTCATCATTTGAGACCATGTTTTGAGATTCTTTGAGTTTATTTAGTCGTTCGTTTCCAGAAGAATCTTTTCCAAAAAAGGTGGTAAAATCTTAATGACTGGAAAAACTGACCAAAAGCAAACAATTTTGAAATGTTTTCATTTTCAACTGACTGAAATAATGAATGAATTGGAAGTATGGTTTTTTGGTCTAATAATTAGCACCAAATGATATAGTTCCCCAGAGAGCAATGACTGTACTGACAGTGATGTAACGTGTAACATTAAGACTTGGAGCTGCGGTGTCTTATGGGAAATCTTGAAAGGGTTCATCCTCTGGGGAGCATAAACGTGCTCTCTCTGTCAATGTCGTTGCAGTTATTTTACTCATTCGTTTTTTTTTTTCTTTAATGTGGGCACGTGAAAAGAGACGGTTTCATCCTCTGCGACTATAAATGTTCACAGCACAAGTCGTGCAAATCGGACTTTGATTTGTCACAGACCAAAGTGTTGAGAAATCTTGAAATTGAGGCCGTAAAGTGTGGGAGAATGTTGTGGATTTCAAGAGTCTGTTTGTTTGTACACTGGAATTGTATTATCAGGATGTGTTGACTTCTGTTGAGTATGGCTTGATCTCTGTCTGAATGTGGCTTGTAATTACATTCCTTGTTAAACAAAAAGAAGAAACATTGAGCCATTAGAAAGCCACGCATATTCGGTGTGCGAGTAAGCCTGTTGTTGTGTAAGATGTGTTTGGGATCTCCGGTTTTTCCGCCGACTTTGACGGCAAATAAAGTATTGCTGGGTAATGTGTTGGTCTGTGTGCGATATTTATTAGTCTACTGAAGATCTGGATTTGGATCTGGATTTTCAGCAGCGCACATTTCAACCCATATACTCCTGTGACGCTGATGGGGAAAGTCATTACTATCATAGTTTGACAAGTATGTTGGATATTTGATGAATTCATCATCACTTTCACAAATCGCAGAAAAGGAGCTGGGTAAAGAAAACGCCTGGTAAACAACAGAGTGCTGACTTTCACACAGTGGTGGGAAGTAACTTCAGTGCACTGACTCAAAGGAAATACTGTGTAAAAGTACAATTTTGAGTACTTAAACTTGAGTATTTCCATGTTCTGCTACTTTATACTTCAACTCCACTACCTCTCAGAAGGAAACATACAATTTGCTCCACTACATTGATTTGAAAAAAAAAAAAAAAAAAACTATGTACAGATTCATATTAATACACCATATTATTAACAAGTGAATGAAGCTACCCAGCAGTACAGAAAGTACTTAAAATGAGGCCCACCTTTACCAGCTGCAACATTAAAGTCCTACGTATATTAATCTACCAGTAATTATAATCCAATAATATAATATACATTATTCTGAAGTGGGTATGCATAATGAGTACTTTTAGATTTTGGTTCTTTAAGTATATTTGGGTGCTAATACCTTTTTGTACTTTGACTTATTCTACACTTTTGTATTTGTATTGCTATTTTTACTTTTTACTTAAGTGAATGATACGATATGATTTGAAATGACAGCCACTTTCTCCTTTCTCCTAAAGTATCTCCTAAAAGTCCAGGATGTGATAAAGAGGATGCGGATGGTGATGTATTGTCGCATCGCCGTTTCGATCCGTCTCACAGTAAATCGGTCTTACTTGCCATGACAGCAGCTATTAATGTATTCTATAACGGACTCCCTGCTCAACAGCGAAGTTAGAATGAGCTCTTATTGCACCGCGCTTCAAAAGAAATCATGTATAGGATGAAAAGGAAGATGCGGATGGAAAATTCTGTGGTACAAAATATTTGATGAATGTTGTAGTAATAAAATAAAAAAAATTATATTAATCTAAACTAAGTATACGATTTAATAGATGTAGTATATGATCACATAGGAATAGAAAAAAAACATACTCATCTGTAAACAATGAAAACACTTTTTAAGGTTTTAACAAAGACATTCACACATTTTCTTGTCGCTCCAAAAATACATATACACTTACATTACCACAGAGAGAGTTGCACTTTTCTGTTAATTAAACGTACACATCCGACTGAAATTACATCTTTAAAAGGATAAGTTAAGGAAGCTAAACATATGAAAAATATCTATAATATTCACAACTATCACAAGGCTGTCATTTACGAGTTTTATTCTTTGTTCGAGATCTGCAGCAGGTGTTGGTCACATTCGGGCAAACGGGTTACACAGTTTGCCATCAAATAGCGGTCACTTTATCATTTCCACGGTCATCTATGTTTGTATATGGAACACCTAAAAGAGAATAAGGGACAGATATTATTATATATTAACAGATATAATCATCATCAGGAGGAATTTGATAGTTGATCTGATGTGATATTGATACTTTGTGTTTTTTGCCCACAGATGAACGTGCAAAAAGTGTGAAATCTGTCTACAGGCATTCACCACTAATGGAGACCAAATTTAAGTTGACTTTCAAAGATATTCCTCTGAATACTTTGTGATTTTGCCTGTTTTTAATACCAACAGACAGCGTTCTTTCCATGGGAATTATTTGGAGGATTTTAGCAGATTATTAATCCTTAAAATAAGGCAAATACTTGTAACCAGTTTCCTTTTTTAAACAAAACATAAACACAATTTTTTGGGGGGCAGAATTTTTCCTTAAAACGTGGCCATTAAAGAATCAACTGAGGCCTGGTATTTACAGTTAAACAAAGACAAACTATCAAGAATTACACTGGAAATTAAATCAATATAAAATAAAACAAATATATTTAAAATAGTCCATGTGAGTTTCGCTCATCACTAGTCCACATAATCTTTTTTCTCCGGGAACACTAATGACAATTCTTACTTGTGGATTTCAGGCTGAGTTTCTTCTCCTTGCTCTTGTTTTTCCTGCGGACAGAAAGAACCGAGGTGAGAGATCGAAAATGGAACTTGATTGATGACATTTCTGCCTGCAGGTAAGTGTTTTTAGACGGTGAAGGTAGAGTGAAGGCAGTCATTGAAGCACACACTTCCCTCCCCTGTGCTGATACAGTATGCTCCCAGAAATACCCCAAAAAGTTGATGACACTGTAATTTTCTCTCACCCACTACGAGACGACTGCGGCCTCTGAATTACATAAACTTGTGACCTGCAATGAAATTTATCTTATTAATTTATCTTTGCCTTGATGAGAGTGGATTTTGTCTACATTTAGTAGAGCAGGGAAGTGTCAGTTAGAAGTCGTGACACACACACGCAAACAAGCATTTCTGCGCATCCTTCTGCGCACACGTGCTTTGACTCACTTGGCTTTTCGTCTGCAAATGCACACAATGGCGGTCACAATGCTGACGACGGCGACTATGACCAGGACTGCGATCAGGATAATCCACTTGGTTTCTGTAACAAAGAACCATGAAATTAAATCCACACTTTGACTCTTTACGTTCTTCAAAAATACATAGATGAGATCTCAAAAGAAAGCAAGGAAAATAAGCACTGAACATTATGTACTTTTTAAAAAAAATTTTATCATTCCCAACTTTTCTTGCATACCTTTCTTTTCTTAGCAGAAAATGGCTTCTACAGTCTGTTGATCTGCATTTTTTTTGCCTTCAATCAGAGCTATAGTGCCAAATAGTTAAACGCACACTAGAGAGGTCTCCTCCTCTCCAAAACAAACGGACCAGGTGATTAAAACCGGTAAAAACACCGAATAAAGCAGTTTCACGATAAAAAAATCTGCGTTTTTCTGATGCCGTTTGGCGGGCATATGATGGAGACGCTGACGTTTGCTCAGCTTGTTTCTCTGATGACTTAGGATCCGGACGTTCAGGTGTTCCTCCAATGTTTTTTTATGGCTGCTAACGCTGCTAACAGCTTGTTCCTCTGACAACTTCAAAACCGACCTAAAGTGTATTGTAAAAATGTGGCTTGAACTGGAATAAAAAGTCAATATATGACAGCTTCTGGGGTGTGCGACGCCATTACAGGAGGCTAAATGAAACGGACCGTTACCCCAATTAAAATGACATATTTCTCTAGGTTTGACAATTGTTGGAAACAGTTGGAATATTGTAAGTACACAGCTCAACAAAATATATGACATACAGTCGTTTTTAGACCTTTTAATACCTTTAACACCGTATGCAGCAGAAGTCTGTAATAGAGGTCTGACTGTCATGTAAATATCATAGTTTGACTCGAGTTATTAGTTTTGTAAATTGCATCAATATAGGAGCTTGTTTTATTCCCTGAAGAGTGACACAGATGTTTGAGCAGGCCGTACCCAGTCCTTCGCTTTGTGTAATCTCCACCTCGCAGTTTGTGCCCTCGAAGCCCTCTGCACACTGACAGGTGTGCGCGTTGTTGCTGGCCTCTTTACATGTTCCGCCATTCAGACAGGGGTGACTGAGGCAGGGACTCGCTGCAGCACAAAAAAACGAGACGTTATTGAGTTTTATTGACTGTTTGATTTTGTTTGTTTCTCTCACAATCACAATCCTTCCTCGTGATCACGTGCATTCTTACAGTACAAGACAAGCTAGCAAGGGTGCAAATAGTCGCAGCACACATTGACACAGGGAAATCGTTTCTTTTTTTAAAAAGTTCTAAGGGTCAGTGGGGTTTCCATTGAAAGGATATTGAGTAGATAATAATATCATTTTTATTCAGTGGAAGCACAAACACGCACCTTTGAAGCAGTCCCGTTTGAAGTCGTAGATGGTGCAGACGTAACTCTCCTGGCAGGTCTTGGCCTGGCACACGGCGCCCGTGCTGGTGCATTCACAAGCCTCAGAACAGTCCTCGGTCACAAACTTCTCCTTCAGCTGCAGGATGGAGGGGAAATATTTTTGGAGGATGAAATGAGATCACATCATCACACAATGACACACACACACACAGTCTGTAACTCCATAAGGGCCTCTCACAGTGTAGTATCTGTTGAGGAAGGTGCAGCCGCACTGTGTGTATGGCACACAGATTCCCTTGCTCATGACGAAGCCTTTGGCACACTGGCACCCCTCCATGCAGGAAGTGGTGTCACACTCGGAGGGTGCTGCCAGGTCGGCGCAGGAGGAGGGGCAAGGTGACATACAGGAGGAATAGGTGCTGTTGGCATCACAGGAGAGTACTGAGAGAGAGAGAGAGAGAGAGAGAGAGAGAGAGAGAGAGAGAGAGAGACACAGACACAGACACAGACACAGACACAGACACAGACACAGACACACACACACACACAACCCTGTCTCAACTTGTACTTTTACAGTTGCATCTTGCACTGGGAATCACTTTGTGAGTGCAGTGTGATTTTTTGTTTGTGTTCAGCATCTTACCACAGTCCAGCTGCTGCCTCCAGGACCCCAGTTTGACTCCGGCCTCCTGACAGGCTGTGGCATACGCTTCATAACTGGCACAACGCAGCGCTGCACTTCCATCCTCAGCGCACAAGTCAAACACACAGTCACTGAGGTACAAGCACACACACAGACACACTGAGCGTGAGCAAAGGCAGGCGGCTCACATGACAAAATTAAACAAATTGAACTAGTGTACACACACACACACACACACACACACACACACACACACACACACAGCCATGATACTCACTCCTGGTAGGTTTTAGGTGGTAGGGTCGCATGGCAGGCAGTAAACGGCCCCTTGGAGTCAGACAGCGCTCCACACTGAGCCGCACTGTTGTAGTTATTGAGCTGAGACTGAGAGCAGTCCGATGTCGCAAATCCTGAATCTGGATCAGTCTCCACCTCTCGCCTGGAGACAGATGGCAGAAAGAATTAAAGGACATAGGAAATAGAAATGACAAAAGTGGCTGTGTCTAAGGATTCTCAATAGCATATCAGATTGCCATGACATTGCTTAGAAAAGAAGTGGAATTTGCTCAAGTGTCTAAAGTGTAGAATAATAAGTCATAAACTAGAACAATGTGTGTATCCACACAATTCGGATCTTCTCCAATATCTAATGGGTTTTTCCATGGCCCATGCCACACCCTTCCACAAAGTTTCAAGAAAATTGGGCCAATCGAACTGAAAACATAACCTCCTTGGCTGAGGTAACTAGAAGGGCACTCGGAGAGCGCAGACCTCCATGCAAAGGCCGTGACGATCTAGCAATGTTAATGAAAGTGTATATAATTTGTATCCGCCCCGTGATACGGATCGCTCCAAAATGTAATAGGTTCTTCTTTTGCACATGCTGCACCATTCCAAAAGTAGGGCGAGTCGTTTTTCCGTAATCCTGCTGACAAACAAACAAAGCGAACCGCAAACATAACTTCTTGCCGCAGGTTATAAAGACAGGGGTGATGCTCTCTCCCTTGCTATCCTGTGATCAAAGTCTCCACGCTCAGGAACCCAAATGTTTCTTATCAGACCCAACTTTCAACCAAAATCAAGATCTATAGAAAGTGCATTTACAGCTAAAGCAGTGACCCTGCTCGTGGTCCTACCTGTGGGCGTGGACTGTGTGAGGAAGGTTGAAGATCTTCAGTCCATCAGCCTGTCGGTCACTGACCCTCCAGCTTTCTCCGAAGCTGTTCAGGTCCCTGACCACTGTCCCGTCCGGCTTCATGTACTCATTTCTGCTGAGGCCGTCGTAGTTTCCACACAGCCCTCTGACAGAGTTCTTATAGGTGTTGGGCAGTATGATCTCTGATACACAGGCAGGGAGACAGAGGAGGGGGGTTAATGGATTCCCCAACAAGCCAAAGTCAATTAGTGAAGGCAGAGGTTTCTTCTTCTCTTACCTCCGCGGATTTTGCCATCAAAGCGTACGGTGAGTCCAAAGTCAGTGGTGAGCTGGACCTGCCTGGAGTTCATCGTGATGGTCAAACCATCAACTGGACTGAGAGGAGGTGCAACACGCTCCCCATTCAGCTACAGGGCGTACAATAGGATTTCAGTATGTACTTTTTACTACAAGCAAAGTATGCTTCAACCGGACAAAGGCAAACTACTGACCAGGACGTTCTTCTTCTGCAGGAAGCGGACATTGAAGCCATACACGTCAATGTATATCTGATCCAGAAACGACACCCTCCGGTTCCCCCCACGTCTGATGTTCTTGCCCCTCACCACCAGGGGCGACAGGGAGTTCTGCAGGTTGTGGCCCTGAACCAGGACGTAGGTGTAGGGACCCTGGTAGTGATGGGTGAAGCCATCGAATGTTCGGTAGTGAGGATCCCCAGAGATGCTGCATTTGTCGAACTCTAAATGATAATATAAATGAAAGTTTAAAATACTTACATTTTTTAGGGTTTAAAGGCTCTAAACTGTACACTGCCTAGTTACAATACATTGGAATATTACAGATCAGAGTGGTTGACTCACTGCTGGGTTTGCAGTAGACGTCTCCATATTTGTCCAGCGAACAAACTGAGTTGGAATTACAGCTCTGTTCCTTACACGTGATTTTCCCCCCAAGGTTACATGTACATAAGTCAGTACATCTTTCCGTCAGCCACGAGTCTCCCACCTACGCACACACACACACAAGAACAATTTTATTCATATTTATAAAACACAATGATCCATTGCTCTGTGTAATGTGCTTTCCTCTTCATTCCTGAGGACATGACTGACGTCATATTTATGGAACATTTTTGGATTTGCCTGCTACTTCTATACCTACATCTGACAGCGAGGAGCTTCAGTTGGTGGTGCGAAGGCATGCTATGCCACTAGGCACTATATAGTATAACAATTTTAACTCAATAGAAGTTCAATAGAAGCATATTGTGAATGCATGACATTTATACATTATTGTTAATGGCATTGTTTCCTCTGAAGGATTTTTAAAAACCTGAAGAGCTTAAAGTACCCAAAATGGCAAAAAAAATAATCAGAATTGATATTCTGTGATTCGAGGCTACAATATCGACAAAGCAGCCATTAGGAACGCCCTCTTTCTGAAATACCTATTATTGGTCAAAATCTCCAGTCACCAGCTATATTTTCTGAAGCCTGAAAACAGAGCCAAGAGGAAGTGCATAAGACTATTTTTCTTTTTGTCTCAGACCACTTGGATTACAATATGTTGAAAGGTTATTATGGAATTTTTTCCCAGTGACACAAAAAATATACAGCCAACGCCAGCTTTAAATTAAGTTTTTCTTTCCGGAAAAGTAGGCGCTATTTATTGAGAAATTTCTTTCTTTCTGAATAGCGCCTAATATCATTGCTCTTTTCCTGAAAAAGCCTAGGAAAAGATTTGGGAAATGATTACGGTTTTTCCTGTAATTATTTTGTGAAGCTTCAGATTTATCTTTGGACCCCTCAGTGGTCCATAACCTTTTTCTGGGTCTCTATTAAGATCTACAAAGACAAGTTCATCTGCACCTTTAATAATTATAACCTGCATGTGTTTCTAATGTTCTTTGATATCAAATCCGCTTTAGGCCCATCCGCCAGCAGCAGTACTCACATCATGGTATTCTCCATCTGAGTCCAGACAGCCACATTTGTTCAAAGGAACACAGTTGGTGTCACTAAAGACGTAGCCGGCGTCACACTGACAGCCCTCCACACAGCTGGTTGGAGGGAGGTGGCAGAAAATGGGGAAGAGGTCAGAACAGGTGGGGGGGCAGGGGGCGGTGCAGTCCAAGTAGTGGCTGTTAGGCGGGCAGGGGACGGCTGCAGGGAGGGAATGCAATTAAGTACGAAAATAGGAAAACTAGAATCTTTATTTTAAATTGTTCCTCAGTGTGACTAAAACTTACGACAGAAGGTGTTGTTCCTCCAGCTGATGGTGACTCCGGCGCTCTGACAGGCCTGAGCGTATGACTCCACGTTGTCACAGAGCGTCGCCTGCATGCCGCTATACTCACACATGTCGTAGATGCAGTTGCCCAGGAAGGCCTCGGGGGGCACCAGAGAGTGGCAGGGCTCGAAGTGGTCGGAGAGGATGACCTCGGCACATTGAGCCTCGTACAGCTTCTCTTCTTCTGCCGTGCAGTTAGGGTGAATGTTTGGGCGAGTGTCTGGCTGACAGCTGAAGGGGAGAGTGTCGGATGAATGGTTTGATTAGTAATGTCGATTCTGAGTGACTTAGCTGACGTTTCATACTATTCAGATTAAACTCTACCTGGTTTGTGTCTAAATGGCAACCCTTGATTTTTGACTTGAGACTTGCTGCCTAACGTAAATACTAATCCTAACGGTGGAATAGATGGGTCAAGCAAACATGGGTCTTTCACCCAGGAGACCCATGTAAAAAGAAAAGTTTGACAAAAGAAAAGTTTCCACTTTGACATATTTTAATTTACGTGACAAACATACTTATTTTAAGCATCATCTTTTACCAAACCTAACCAAGTACTTTTGTTGTGTTTTTGTTTGTTTCAAGTTGTATGGAAACGTAATTTTAAAGAGACAGCGTAGTTCCGTCACACATACTTGAACATAGTTCTCAAGGGAAGAGATGTGATTGTTAGTTGGCTGTTGATCAACACCCACCTGAGGAATGCCACACCCTCTGTAAGGGTGCTAACAGGAGAATATGTCACCTTTGAGTCAAGACATAGTGCTGGGATGTTATCGGCCAGTTGTGCCAGTTTACCGCCAGTCTCATGAGATAGCCCTCAGACTATCCAGATAATCCTAGTGACAATGTGTAACCCACTCACCCAGGGTCACTGTCTCCATCTGATTTCCAGCTGTTGCCCAATTCAATCGCATCCTTGGCTGGTTTCTTGTTAGGCATCAGGTTGTCATCAGAGGAGTTGTGGTTGTAGTTCCCACACATGCCGCACAGCTGGAGAGGAGGGAGATGGAACTGGGTTATTTACAGTGTTTCATACCCCTAGGGACCTCCACAAGGTTGCATTTTGAAGCGTAATCATAAGCCAGACTCCAATTTAGTATGGTACGAATGGTGAAACCTTTTGGTGGAGGGACAATAAGACTGGTCTCATGTCGTCATACCTTGTTGAAGTATTCTCCAGGAACAGTGATCTCTAGGTGATGCACTCCATCAAATTTCACCTGAAGACCAAAGTTTGTGTCCAGCAGACTGTAGGATCCACTGGTTATCACCTTGGCTCCAACCAAGTCAATGGAGACTGGGGTTCGTACCCGCCGTCCATTCAGCTAAGACGGAGAAACATAGACATCAGTCAGTCGCTGATCATTACACTATGCTGTGTCCCATTGCTGTTTTCTGCAGCCAATAAAAAGTTCCTTACCGTAACTCTGCGGCTCTTCTGCAGTTCAACCACAGTGTCATGAGGCAGGTAGATTTTGACAGAGCGAACATAGGAGGCCTCTGGTTGACCACGTTCCTCGTTTTTAGCCACTATCTTAAAGGGAGTTACCCTGGTGGTGTTACACATCTAGAGGATTCAGGAAAAAAAATATTTGAAACAATATGATTTTATGTTTCCTGTAGTCTAAGAATGATTAACAATAGACACAAAGCGGACGACGCAGACGTGTCAGATGTGTATCAATTTGAACTTACCTCCACCAGAGTGTAAGTGCAGGTGCCCATAAACGTGTGCATCACACCGTCAAAGGTGTAGTAGTGAGGATCCCCAGCCACGTGACACACTCCTTTACCTGAGGAAGGCAATGAGGCTCGTGAAATATGAAGAATACATTTGACGGTTGGCTCGGTGAGAAGCAAAACTACAAAAATATGAAACGTAATCCGAAAATACTCTTAAAGTTTGGACAAAGCTTTGTGCGTCGTGAATGTTGTTAAGTTTACCCGTGGAGTGACAGTCCTGTACTCCTTCGACAACTTTACACTCCTGTGCAGGGCTGCACTGCCAGGGCTCGCAGGTGATGTTGCGGTTGCTGTTGCACTTGCAGCGCTCTGAGCAGTCCGTCTCTGAAAGCCAAGTGTCTCCCACCTACACACACAAATAGTGCACAGAAATAAATTCCATGCATGTTCGAAGGTATTTTCTAGCGGGAACATTTCCACCTGAGCACACTTACAGGCCTGTAGTGTCCGTCTTCATCGGTACATCCACACTCGCTGAGCGGGACACATTTATCTCCGCTGAGGACAAGGCCAAGGTTACAGATGCATCCCTCCACACAGGGCTGGTTGCAGGAGCCAGCGTGGCCCGCAGGGTCCTGACAGCTGGGCTGGACGCAGGCAGGGCCACACGGGTTGTACTGACTGCCTGGGGGGCACTTCAGAGCTGGAGAGAGGAGGGCAAAAGGATTGTTTCAAGGATGTTTTGTAAGATACACGCAGTTATATATACAGTTCTTTTCTCAAATGAAGAGCTGCAATTGATTGCTTTCTCACACTGATAACCTCTAAATGCTATCAAGGATTTCGTTGAGATAAAAATAAGTGGCAAATCCGGGAAGTAGCCAAACAATCGAATACTGCAATCGTGGTTTTAGTAATAATCGGTGGTAATGACATGACCCATCGCTAAAAGTCCTTTTGGTTTTCCACGCAAACATACACACTTACGACAGAAGGTGTTGTTTCTCCATACGATGGGGACTCCTGCAGCAGCACACATGTCAGCGTAGCTCTCTATGGCCTGGCACAGAGCCACGGTCTGACCTCCAGTGGCACACATGTCGTACACACAGTTTCCAAAGTATGGCTCCGGGGGCACGACGGATTGGCAGGGCTTAAAGATACCTGAGGTCGTGATCAGAGACACAGAGATGTAGTGGAGGTGAATGGCTGGCAAACTCATTTTACTCAATGATCACTTTCACAATGGTGTCGGCCATACCAGTGGGATCCGTGATGATGCCGCAGCTGGTGGGCTTCTTGGCCTCCTCCTCCACCTTTTCATCACAGTCTTCCTGTCCTCCACCGTTGGTGCAGCTGGAGAAGAGGCAGAGGATTTATTCGAATGGAGTGAAGTGATGATTTGTGTTTAGTAATAATGGCCAAGTCCTGCATTTATGTATTCTGTGATGTGACTCACTCAGGCCGTGGGTCAGGAACCTGCCAGCTGTCTCCCAGCTCATTGGTGTTAGCCGCTGGCGTATTGTCTGGTTTCAAGTTGTCATCTTTGGAGTTTCCATTGAAATTTCCTGCCGGAGAAACAGACATTAAGTTTCAGACAACATGCTGAAAAAGACATTCAGGGCCGCTTCTGTGATAGCATTTTGGTTAGCCTGGTAGTGTACACTGGAAGTACCTGTCACAAAGGAATATGCAAAACTTTGATTGCAATCAGTTGTTGTGGGGAAAAAAGGGGGTCCCAGTTGAAAATGTCTTCCAGTTGAAGAGTCATCCTTTACAAATTCAGTTTTCAGAAATTTCAGACACAACTGGTTCTTACCACACATGCCACAGAGCAGGCCATTGTAGGAGGTTGGCAGGGTGACGTCAGCGTGGTGGTTGCCATTGAAGCGCACCCTCAGGCTGAAGGACGTCTCCAGGACAACAAACTTGCCGCTCAAGTAGATCTTAACTCCACTGATGGAGGTGACAGGTGGGACAACCACTGCCCCATTGACCTGAAGAACAGAGAGATGTTTATTCATGATCATGATGTATGTGGAGGCATTCATTTAAAGCAGTGGTTTTGAATAGTCTTATTTTCTTAGGAAGGTTCCTAAATGACTGAAATGACCTGGAAGTATCTAAGTGGCAGCCATGATAAGAGCTGGTGGAATCTTCTAAATGCTAAGGAAAGGACAGCAATAACATCTGCCGTTGCATTACGTAGCCTAGTGTAAGTGGAGTCGGATTCTCTTAAGCGCCACTGTTGTTTTCTATGAAGGTCAAGGAAAAGTGTTCAGGAAAAGACATATTCGACCACAGCCTTAGTGTGTCAGGTGTTGCGAAAGAACCAGCCGTCTCTATTAAGTACCGTACCTGGACTGTGCGGCCCTTGCCAAGGATGAAAATCACACCATCCACATTGATCACCACAGCCCTGACGTAGGAAATCTTCTTATTACTTCCTCTGTGCTCATTCTGGGTGTCCACAGTGAAGTACGGCATGTCCGAGGAGACGTTGCAGGGTTTGGACAGTGTGTAGGAGCAGGCTCCCATATAATGGTGGGTGTGTTTGTCAAACGTGGTGTAGTGGGGATCGCCAGATACTGAGCAGATGCCACTTCCTGAACAAGAGAGGTAAGAATTTAGCTGAACTGTTGGGGTTTTGCTTGCAAATCACACTGAATTCTAAATGAAAGTTTAAGTCTGTGTTAGCTATAAGTATGTGTGCGTGTGTGTGTGTGTGTGTGTGTGCGCGTGTGTTTAACATACCCAGAGGACGACATTCATATTCTCCATCTTGTAGCTGGCAGCTCTCAGTGGTTGCTACACAGCTGCTTTTGTGACACTGGATCACACCTCCACTGTGACACATACACTTCTGCTCACAACCCTCCAAGTACCAGTTATCATCCACCTGACAAACAAAACACACACACACACACACACACACATACACATACAATATGCAAATTACAGGCAGATACAATACAATCTAAATGCATCACGCCTCTACAAAAACGTCATTGTTCAGGTCAGATACGTCACATTGTGGAAAACTAAATCAATACAAATATATTGTTGAGTAAGTAAATAATACCAGGAATGTATGAATACTTATGGAATGAGATTAAAGTCACTTGGACGTCCCACTTACGGGGTGATAGCTTCCACTTGGGTCCACGCAGCCACAGTCTTTCAGTGACACACACTTGTCGTTGCTGAGGATGAAGCCCTGGTTACACTCGCAACCCTCCACACACACGTCCTCACAGCCGGGTGAGCCCACCACACCCAGACACGTCTCCGGACACGAGCTCACACACAGAGAGTAGGAGCTGTTGGGAGGACAGGCCAGGGCTGCATGGAGGAACAGAGAGACAAAGGCAGGGTAAGATGCAAATACGTTTATTTCTGCAGTAAAGTGAGGCATTTTTACATGGGGGTCTATGGGGATTGACTCACTTTTGGAGCTAGCTACACACCAATGTTTAGCATGTGGTGTTTAACTTGTATCAAAGTTGAAATAATGACATGATTATTCAATTTGACATGAAAAGTCAGGGGATCACCGAAGGTCTCGAGGGGAACTTAAATGTCTTCATGGCAATTCATCTTGTAGTTGTCGAAATATTTCACTCTGGAAGTGACTGACCAACCTACCACTATTTTATAGAGTTTACAAAATATATGCATTGTTTAGGTCTGTTATTGAAGAGAAAAAAAAGTATTATTACATTAGTAATGATAGGAAGACCCAGGACTTCCTGTGCCCCGACCAGAAGAAGAGAAGACAAAGATCGTCTTTGGAAAAAAAAACTAAGCACTGAAGACTTACGACAGAAGCTCGGAGTCCTCCACGGGTGGACTTTGGCACCTGCGCTCTGGCAGGCATCGGTGTAAGCCTGTAGCTGGTCACACAGTAAATGCTGCTGGCCATTGAACTGACACATGTCATACACACAGCTCTGGAAGAATGGAGTGGGATTCACCACACTGATACACTCCCTGGAACAGAGAAAACACTTATATGGTCAAAAGACTGAAAAGCTCAATGAATGACATCCTTCTGATTTCCCTTGTACCATCTAATCAATCTAATTGGTCCTTGAAAACAATCTGAATATGAAAATATATATATGAAAACATGAAACCACATCCTAAACAACCCAACCTGAGGCATTGTAAACATTTTTAAGAGAGACAAAAACAAAAAGTATGCTCTTTTTTTTTATCACGCATTCCTTGACAGGAAAAGAAAAAGTCTAATTTATGTATGTGTATGTTGTGGGCATGTTTATGCTTTTGTTGGAGACTTTTGACTATGGAAATAAATAAATAAATCAAATATAATAAATATGTGTGGGTGGGTGCTTTAATGAGGTTCAGAGTACAGTGCTTTGTATGTGATTTTCCGAGGACAAGCTATAATCGGAAATAGAAGAGATAAGATAATCTTTGTAACGATGCCACAATCTGTCTCTTCTCCAGTGGTTACTCGTTACCTCTTTCAAAGTAAAAAACTCATTCTTTCTAAATTTAACCAATAAAGCGTAATTTGAAAAAACAGGCTGATAGTATCTACAACCACACCCTCTAACTACACTTTGTCCCCAGTATCCCCAGTTATCTGATGCACTCCAGTCAGATAAATAAGTGCTAAAGCTGCTCAGTTCCATAGTTAAATAGATATGTTGTCGAATATCACCAGAATAATAAAATTTTATGACAGAAAGATTGTATTACAAACTGGATGAGTGCGGTTTGGGCATTCACCATTTTTCTATTTTTCAGTCTTTAGTACGTAATGACATAAGACATGAGAAACATAAAAAAACACTGACATTGCAGGCATGTACTCAACATAATGGTACAGAGAAACAAGAATATTAATTTAAATAAACGTAAATAAATAAATAAAAGTAATGATTAAAAAAATGGAAATGGGATAAAATAAAATGATAGTAAAAAGAAACAAAAAACATTATTCTTCTTTAAACCCTACTGTTTGACCGTTTGATTACTTTTTTTGTGTTTATAAGTTTGACAGTCTAAATATATTATTTAAATTCATAATAATATTTTTATTAAATCCCATAAAACATTTATTTTTTTATATAATTATTCCGATTCTGAATCTGTATCTCATTAGGGTGATGGTCTTAGCTCAGGTCCCTTTCAACAGTCCCTGCAGTCTAACAGTTAGAGCAGGTCAATAATTAGGAGAAAAAAAGCTAACCTGAAGGGTCCAGCAGGTTCTTTGATTTTTCCACATTTTTCTGGTTTCACCACCTCAGCCTCAAGTTTTGGGTCACAGTCTGGGTCCGGCTTGGTGCCTGGGGTACAGCTAATCAATACAAACACACGACAGGGTCACATTCCAAAAATCAACATTTAACAGTCCTTTCAATTGAATTTATCCTCGAGAATTATTGCAATGTTCCTTTTTGCCAATGTCGAATTAAGTATTCTTAAAACAATTAGTTAATTAATTTAAAAAAACATTTTGTTGTGCTTAAAATGTCCCATTGTACACAAGTATAAATCCATGCATTACTCAATGTACAGGTCATATACTTTTTTTGTTTTATTGTCTTTCCCAAGCTATTAGTAACTGAATGAATGCACAGATTATAGAGTCCACCCATGAGCCTCGTCACATGTACTTCAATCACGTGCTTGAACTACATGTGAATTTGAATGAAGTCAATTGTCAATTCTCAGATTCCAGCATGAAGACGAATGCGTAAAAACTCACAAGTCATCCTCATCCTCTTCTGTCTGCCAGCTGTTCCCAAAGTCATTGACATTTTCTACCAGAATGCCTTCTGGTTTGGTGTAGTCATTGTCTGGTTTCCCGTCGTAGTCGCCACAAAGACCACACATCTGATCGTAGTAGGAACTGAAGGGACAAAGTCAAAATCAGGACGTGATTAAGAGATGAAGAGAAATGTCTTAAGAAGACTTAAAAGGTCAAATACTGTTTGGCCCTTTGATGGAATTCTAGTAACAAAGAGACATAATGCAGAAAATCTCTTCATCTGATACTATTAGTCAGGGCATCATTAATGCAACATATATAACCTAAGAATGTTAGGAGGATTTATTATAAATAGCAGATCTGTATGATCTTTGAACTACAGCTTGGACAGATGCCCATCTAATTTCTTACGCAGCTTGCATGAAATATACCCAAACCCAGATGACCTTGGGTAGTTCATAGCATATTATACTATATGCTGCCCATATCATTCTGTTTTTCGGGGTCGAAATACACTTCTAGAGTTCATAATTTAAACAAAAAAAAATGTATCCACAGCTACATGAAATGTATAATTATGTATGTATGTCATCAGAAGCACAATGGTTTTCACATTTTGTTTGACTCCAAAGACATGGAGATTATCAACTCAGTTTTAGTGTCCCAGATCAGTCTGTTTTAATATATTTTTTCCTCCAAATCCCACAATTTGAAAGTTTGTGACTCCATGTTGGAAAGATTTTGAGAATTTTTTTTTATGTTAATACTTTCTTTAAAACTTCTTCCTTAAGGGGACAGTTCACTCCAAAAATGTACTGAACCTCTCTACCAACCTGGGAACTGAGATCTGGGCGTAATGGTTTCCGTCCCAGCGCACCTGGAGGCCGAAGGACGTCTTCAGGGTGATGTACTGACCGGCGAGACTGAGAGAGATGAGAGGCGAGGGGGCGTTAGGGAGGGCCACTCTCAGTCCGTTCACCTGCGGGGAGGAAGGAAGAAAAGACAACATAAAGAAACAGAAGCTTCAGGTAGGGGAGACCGGGGCAAGCTGGCACACAGCTGCACTCATCTACTATCAACACATCTGATAGTAGATGACAAAACTTTTTTTGGAGAGGGAAACATTTCAATTTTAGTGTGGCGTGTTATAATTAAAAGTGGCCTTTCATATTGTCCGTTAATTTTGATCGGCCAATGGCAAAAGTAATTAGACATTACCACTGATGAATTGCTTAAAAAATGTTTGGTTTTGAAAATGCGCAGTTATTCTATAAAATGTTTACGTTTTCTGGGTCTTGTTTGAGTTAAATGTTTAAATTGTTTTTTATTGGTTGCTTTATTTTTTTGTAACTGCTTTTGCTTTTTAACACTTTGCCAACCACCCCTTTGATGGGGCTGGTACCCCAATGTTAAAATGGACAACATGACTTTAATCAGAAAATATTTGTGTATATTAAATCATATTTATGTATAACTGAGACCATAACCATTTATTTGCTGCTGGTTAGAATATTCTAACAGAAAATATGCAAGAGAAATGGCAAAGAGTGAAAAGTGTGACAACCAACCCCGGTCTCCCCTTCACTTAATATTTGTCACATATTTACAGTTTCCCGTCAGCTTTTTTCGAATTTGAAATGTGAATTAAAACCCAGCACACAGGGATTTAGATCTCTGGCTGGATAAGATGACGGAGCGTTGACACTGAGACTGAAGGATCAAATGGATGAGACGATGAAGAGAAAGAGTTCAGGCAGACAGATTTCTGGGATTACGGCATTAAAAAGAGATAAATGTCAAGGAACAAGGATAAGATCCAATAAAAAGGTGAAGAGAACAAGGGAAAGGCTTTGGCTTGTAATTTCACTAAACCAGAAGCTTAAGATATAGAGAGAGTGATACAGCTGCTGTGTGTGTGTGTGTGTGTGTGTGTGTGTGTGGCACATGTATATACACATGTTGTGCCCACTCATTGTCTTGTCATACTGACAGCTTGCAAAAGTATATTCATAGACACAGAATACATTGTGTCCTGGTTTAAATTGTGTGAATACTGACCAGCGTCCTCCTGGACTTCATCAGGGTCACAGTGACTCCATTCACAGTGACATAGAGTTTTCTGAGGTAGGAGACGCCTGACACGCCTCTCTCCTCATTCTTCCCCTCCACTGAGAACCAGGGACCTGCAAAAGGTTCACACACACAGTTCATTGACTGCTTTATGCAACAATAGGTTTCTTAAACATCAATGTGAACGCATCGCACGGTGAACGCCTTAAAACCATATGTGCCGACATGAGAAAATCTGTCATGGAAATGTGGCTTCCCTCTGTACGAGGATGAAAAAAGTTGTGGAATTCAACGCCCTTTTAATTTGTCATGTGGTTGTGGTGCCACCTCCTGGTGTTTACAAGATCACCTGAAGCAGATACGTGTCATCGAAATGTGGTTGCTATCGGACAATGTATTTAAGAGTTGAGGCAAAGGATTTTGCAACAATTATAGACAGTGACGTGAAAACGTTTGAGTATCTGTTCAGGTACACGGGAAATAAAAGACCTGTTCCTACCTGTGTTGTTCTTGCACGTTCTGGCCAGAGTGTAGGTACATGTTCCCATGAAACTGTAGAACTTCTTGTCAAACGTGTTGTAGTGAGGATCTCCAGACACCACACAGTCCTGAGAGCCTGAGAGAGGGACAAGCACAGAACATCCGACAAGCAGAAGACTGGGTGTTTAGTTGTATAACTTGCATTAGGGAGACGTTGTTCTGTGTGGCAACAAATAAAACAATTGTAGTTATGAGGTACCCAAATTTTACCCTCCAGTACAACTGAGTATCATGTTTCCGCTTCACAGAGAGCTGATGTGAAACCAGCCTCCTTAAAAATCACCGGCATTCGTGAAACAAACAAATCATGTAAAAGTATGTTGTGTGGTTCGAGCCATCTGCCTAAACAGCAACCCATTACCCCATCTTCCCCCAATATTTCTAGCTTGGTCGCTCAGTAATGATCATACTGTGCCCTTTAATGTTAGAATAGGTACAAAGCAGTTCAAAGAAATACCAATAAATTAATTTCCCACATTGTTCCCCCCTTATTCCCTAACATCACATCTTGTTTCCTTGTACCCACGTACGTATCGTTACGTACTGCACTGATACACATACAGGCTGTAATCTAAAGCCTTAACAGTGACTGTTATGGGCCACATTTTCTTTGAATTTGGTTTTAAATTCATGAATATGTCATTTTGTTATGATGCTACTGTAAGAACAGTATAATCCGTGTCCGGTTCAGTTACCTTGGCTAGCAGTGTGGCGGGTGTAAACTTACCAGTGGGATAGCAGCCCAGCTCGCCCTCCTGGAGTTTACACTTGTGCATTGGGGGGCAATCAAAGGCCGTACAGGTAATGGAGGGAGCGTTACACACACACTTCTTCTTACAGTCCTCCGTATAAAACTCCTCTCCAGGCTGAAACACACATTTGAGTTGTGTTAGCAGGATCCTCATATCCTCACGAAAGCAGAAATGACCTCAAACTGAAATGTTCCCCTGGTTGCTTATCAAGCCAACTTCTCTGCACCTCATAATACTGGCCGTTGGTGTGTGTGCAGCCACAATAACTCTCCTTGACGCACTTGCCGGCACTCAGAACGTAACCAGGATCACACACACAGGACTCAGAGCAGGGCCCACCACAGGAGGGAGGTTTCCCGGAACATGTCTTCTGGCAGGGGTCTGCGCACGGCTCATAGTGGCTGTTGGGGAAGCAGCTCAGAGCTAGGGGAAGGATGGGAGGTTGAGTTCAGTGATAGGGAGGGTAAAGAAGCATATGCTGAGAGCAGGGCCTGTGTTTATCAAATGTATTAGCAACATTTAAAAGTGGCATCGTTTTTTATGAATAGACAGCAGGCTTAGTCTGTAGGCTAAAGACAAATATCTAACCTATATGCAAAATGTGATGCCAACATTGCTAGAAAACTTCTAATAAATGTACAGAAAAAAACGCCATTGTTAGTAAGCGCAAATGTAAATTCAAATGGTCAACATATCTGTAAACAACAGTTCGTATGATATCTTAGGAAAGGTTATTCCCCGTGTAGGCAAACTAAATAACTTGATTAGGTTAAGGAAAAGATTGGGTTTGGGTTAAAATAACCAATAACCCAATAACAAAAAAGTCAATATTTGGGTTAAAATAACTACGAAAATGGCGTAACTCAAGTGTGGAAGTTACGTGACAAATAAATCAATTCTAGTTACCTACGCAGACTTCTTCGCTCTTCATATTTCCTGGTTCACAATTACGTAGGTATATAGCTACGAACAGTGCATGACAACAGTATCTAATAGTTATGTGTCAGCACTGTACAACCGCATCATTTTACAATATGTTTTAGTCTGCTTGAGGACCCTTACTTTCTTTATGAGGCGAGTAAGGCATAAAGTTGATGATTTATTATGCACAGAATCATCACTGTTGTAAATCTAAATTTTTTTCCCATTGCAAAAATGTTTCTGCAGGGACAACATGGATTGGATTCATTTCAAACAAAAGTTAACCAGATGCTTTTACTCCAAGTCCTAAAAGTAAGACCAAATGTGCAGCACTCTGACCATTTGTAGCCAGTTGGGATTGATTTCTTATTCTGAGATGCTTGACAAATACAAGCCCTGATCAAAAAAAAAAAAAAAAAACCTTACTGACCCTATGTGAAGTTGCCCCTTAGTTGCTTCCATCTTGCCCTCCCTCCATCCATCCCTCTCTCCACCCATCATTTCTCTTTCCATTCTTTCACCCAACACTCACGGCAGAAGGTTTCATTCCTCCAGGGTCCGATGTTTACCCCACGGCCCTGGCATTCATTGATGTAGGCCTCTATGGCCTCACAAAGAATGGGCTTGGCTCCATCCAGCTCACACAGGTCAAAGACACAGTCCCTGAAGTAATTCTGAAGACACACACACACTTTGTTGAGTTACAATGCTTAATTCTGTCTCATCTTAAACCAGAAATTGTATTTCCTGACTCCCCCTTTTCCTTTGGCTTCTTTCGCTTCGTATTTGTGTGTGTGTGGCCGACCCCAAAGCTGTGCATCCATTTTGGGTTTATTTAAATTTAGTGAGCTGAACAGTCAATTTTATGGATTTCCCAGGCCTAATATTATCCCTATTAATGTAGGTGACAATCGCGTCATTTCACTTTTTTCATATGTACTGTGAAGAGATGTTAAATGTAAGCAAGCAGCATCAAGGAGGAACTTTTGACACAGGAGCAGTTGCGCCCCGGGTTGTTTTCAGGGGGAATCTCCTCCGCCCACTCCTCAGATGCGATCTGGACGACGAGCTGAATGCTCCGTTTCATTGCTGCTGCACTTTTTTTTCTGTATTTTACAGAATTCTTTATTGATGCTGTGGTACCAACTTTGGGACCCGTGTGTGTGTGTGGAGCGACTCACATTTGGGTTGACTTGGAAGTGGCACACAGCGAAGGGACCCTTTCTGTCCAGCATGATGCCACAATATCCTGAGCTCTCATACAGCACCTGCTCTCCTTCATCACACTTAGGGATGGTGGTGTTGGGTTTATTATTACACCTGTCAACGCAAACAGTCCATTAGAGAAGCTCTGCATGTGTTGGTTAGTTAGTTTTTGTCTCTATTAATTGTAATGAAGGGGTAATTGCTCTGTACCTATTTGTTTATTATGGAGACCCAACATATTCAATTCAACTTTTACGAAAGGAATCTCTGTCTGACTTCACACTTGGCGGGTGTATTGCTGAGGAACCAAGGGGTGGCGAGTAAATCGGAAGTAAATCGAATGAGCAGTTATTGAGAACGCTGCAAGCAGCACTACCGGGGCCCAAGCAAGCGGCCAGTTCCGGATAGGCACACCCCAAACGGGCACTGCAGTCGTATTAAATAAATATAAAAAGCATAAATAATCCAATACATTTTTAGAACTAGTCAGATAACTGGCTGTGTATCTGGCTTGTTTGTAGAAAAAGGAATGCTACTCACTCTGGATCAGTGTTCCAGCTGTGTCCAAAGTCATTGGGATTGTTGGTCAATGATCCATCTGGTTTACGGAAGTCATCTTTGGCATCTCCATCGTAATCTCCGCACAGTCCACACAGCTTGCTCTCATAGCTGCAAGTTACAAGAACATCTACAAGTAAGTGATTTGTGGAAGTGAGAGCAACAATTTAGGTCGAGCTACATATCTCTGCTTGTCCACCCCCATTGTCCAAGAGTTTGTGACTTGTTTTTATTTTAACCAAGGTCTAGGGTTTTCCCGGATTATCAGAGTTCATTGTTATTCATTCCTAAACTTCCATTTGAAATAGGATTCTGTGTGTGGGGTTGGGGTAAGAATGTAAAGAACGAGTCTCCAGTGATCCAGTATCTGTTCAGTCTTTACTTACTCTTTGGTCACTTTGATGTCCATGAAGTGGTTTCCATCATAACGCACAGTCACACCAAAGTCCATGGACACAGTGTAGTGCCTTCCTGACTTGAACACAGAGACACCAGGCGCCGGAGTCACTGGCAGGTTTACATTGGTTCCATTCACCTGTGTGGGGAAAGCAGGTGCAAAGAACATAATTGGGTGATTACTGAGGAAATAAAAATATCCAACTATTGAAAACACCTGAGATTTCTGAACAACGCTCTTGTAGATATGTCGTAGAAATGACAATAGCGTGATTGTTTTCACCCTGTCTGTTAAACAATTTTGCTAGTTCCTCCCCTCATTTCTTACCTGCACACCACCTTTGAGCATGGAGATCTTCACACGGTGTACATATACATGTACGGCCTTCAGGTAGGAGATGGTGGGACTGTTAAAGCGATATTCATTGTCTGCATGGACATTAAAGTATGGCAGAGTCGTTTCATTGCAGGGTCCAGACATCAAATAGCTGCAGTTGCCCATGAAGTCGTACTTGCGTTTGTCAAAGGTGGTGTAGTGGGGATCACCAGATGCTATGCATGTGGATGAATCTAAGGTATTAGAAAATGCGTGTTAGCAGTTATTTTGTGACAAATATGCTTCACTGGTCTGACCAGTCATTTTAAGATTAAGGACTAGAACTAAACTCCAGTAGCTGTAGAATACCGCAGAACATGTCACTTGGGTCCAAATTAGCTAAATTTTAAGCGACACATATGACTTTTGCTGAACAGCAGTCCCTGTGGTCACAATTGCGAGTTTTGGGAAAATTATATACTATACTATACTATATGTAGTGAAACAGAAGCACAAGTAGAGTAGAGTCGGAAAGTTGGCAAACTGACTCGGTAATGTCAGTTCCACAGCAGTTCAGTATCTAAAGTTTTCTAACGTTGGCGAACATTAGCCACCATAAGCTACTAGTTACACCAGAACAAGTAGGGGTGTAGGAGAATTTTTTTTGCAAGGCAGTGCGTTTTGTGTGTACAATCGAGTGCGAGGAAAGTTTGTCAAAAAGTGCGCACCTTTACACCCATTTAAACAGGTATCCTGTGTCGCTATTCTCTACGTAGACATGCTTCCTGCCTTTGTTTGTGGCCGTTAGGGACAATTCTAAAAACTTTAACCTTTAGATGTGGTTGGACAACACATTGATTGAACCAAATCATTTTGAGCTGCTAGTACCTGCTCCTGTACCAATTCCATGACAATTTACCATACATTATTACCTTTAGGATAGCAGCCTGGAACACCATTAACCTTGCGACACTCTTCAGTTGGGACACAGGAGTTATCAACACATTCCAAAGTATAGTTCCCTGCACAGCGACACAGCTTTGAGCAGCCATCTCCAAATATAATCTCTCCAGGCTAAAACAAAATTGAACAGAGGATCAATATTGGCAGAATGTACTGTGTGTGACTCGAACTACATAGTACAATCTTCTTGTCATTTACTGTCTTACTATATATATATATATTTTTACTAATCAGGAATGTATGCATATGGGTGTATTAACTAAGACTTCTGACCTTATAATAGTTATTCTGGTCATCCAGACAGCCACATTTGTCTAGTGGTACACAGCGCCGTCCCTTGAAGACAAACCCTGGTTTGCAGAAGCAGCCACTGATACAGGAGCCAGAACAGTTGGTGGAGGGTTCCATACAGGTGGGGATACAAGCTGGACCACAGTCTATATACTCTGCATCAGGAGGGCATGGTGCTGTACAGCAAAAAGAAATTGGTTGATGAAAAATGGGGGGAAATAAATATAAGAATTAATTAATTAAAAATTAATTATTATTCTAAAACTCAAAACCAAACTTTGGTAAGGACATATCATACTTACTTGTTGGTCCAGGAGTTGTTGGCTTAGGTGTCGAAGGACCGGGAGTTGATGGTTTGGGTGTGGATGGACCGGGAGTTGAGGGTTTAGGTGTGGATGGACCGGGAGTTGAGGGTTTGGGTGTGGATGGACCGGGAGTTGAGGGTTTGGGTGTGGATGGACCGGGAGTTGAGGGTTTAGGTGTGGATGGACCGGGAGTTGATGGTTTGGGTGTGGATTGATCGGGAGTTGAGGGTTTGGGTGTGGATGGACCGGGAGTTGAGGGTTTGGGTGTGGATGGACCGGGAGTTGAGGGTTTAGGTGTGGATGGACCGGGAGTTGAGGGTTTAGGTGTCGATGGACCGGGAGTTGAGGGTTTTGCTGTAGTTGGTCCTATAGTTGTTACAGGTGGTAGAGGAGTTGTTGGCTGAGCTATAAATGAAAAAGAAATAATTTCTTATGAAATCTTCATATTTCTTATGATGCAGAGAATAATTTGAATTCCCTCTGGTCAGTTTCTCACCTTTGCAGGCCATGACACACACAGCATCAACAGCAATATCTGTCTGGGAAGTTTCTCCAAAGGTTCCCACAATCACAAACTGAAATGCATATAAATGCGACAAGAAGGTTAATGTAAGCCTATGCACACACACACACACACACACACACACACACACACACACACACACACACACACACACACACACACACACACACACACACACACACACACACACACACA
>CALSCE010010667.1:2511973-2530387 GCA_943593645.1 Bovichtus variegatus | reverse complement strand
ACACACACACACACACACACACACACACACACACACACACACACACAGAAACACACAGAAACAGACAGAAACAGAGTTCTAGTATTTACCTCGATGGCAGCATATCCCAAGTACCGGACCTCTGCAGGCTTCCAGCCTTGACCTCGGTTCCCCTTGACAGTGAAGAGAGCAGGTCCAAGGCTTCCACCTGGTAAATAGAAAGAAAACAAATAAAGTGAAAAAAACGTTTTTATGCTGTCTGTGTTCCTGTCTGTATGACATAACGATAAATGCCGTTTACCTGCGTTCTTGGTGTGGACACTGAGCTCCATGGTGGTGCTGGTGCCGTACAGGTAGTAGTGGAAGGTGAGGTCCAGACATCCAGAGGAGACTATTACAGGACTTCTGATCTGAGACTTGACTCCAGGGACAGCCTCGTTAGAATCCATCAACATGTAGGAACCCACTACGTATGGAAGGGTCAAAATGAACCATTTAGGTAAGAATAAAATAAAACAAATTCAATTAAATTAAAAAAATTAAATGAAATAAAAATCATACAAAGTCAATGGAAAGATGCCATTGGATACGTAAAAGATGTGTCTGTGTGTGTTGAAAATGTTTGAAACAAAGGAAAAACACAAGTTTATCTTGAAGCTTTTGTGACAACAATTTAACACAGGGGTCGAGAGGAAAATAACGTTAACCTTAATCATTTGCTGCTTTCAACTCATTTTGTGATCTTAAGTTATTTTATATACGTTACATGTTATGTATTATTTTGACAGTCATTTCCATGCTGAGGTTTGAAAAGAACAACGACTTACATCCAGGTTTGGAGAAGTCATCATCAGGGCCGGAGCCATCAGTCACAGTTGGCCCGTTCCACTGTTCAAAGCCAAACATGTCAGGATTCTCACTTTGACTCGTCCACCCACACAGGTCACCAGTAGTGTCAAAGTCACAGCCAGAAACACAAGCTGTGGAAAAAGAAAAAAGTGGACAAAAAGTTATACAGCAATTTGTGTGTGTGTGTGTGTGTGTGTGTGTGTGTGTTTGCGTGTGTGTGTGTGTGTGTGTGTGAGCTTACAGGGACATGCTCCTTCAGTGATGACAATGTTGTCCAGAGCTGAGTCACAGAAAGCACTGACGCCTCTCTGAGCCTCAAACACAATCTATAGAAACAGAGCATAC
This sequence comes from Bovichtus variegatus, assembly GCA_943593645.1. Classification (NCBI taxonomy): domain Eukaryota; kingdom Metazoa; phylum Chordata; class Actinopteri; order Perciformes; family Bovichtidae; genus Bovichtus; species Bovichtus variegatus. The sequence goes on along the minus strand of CALSCE010010667.1, from coordinate 2,529,214 downwards.
ATGATAATGTGAATACAGCAGTTGTACTATATGACAAACTTTATATTTGAGTTATATATTGATTTCAGCATCGCAGTCTGAAATGTATTTAAAATGTACACTAAATTTAGAAGAAAACTTGGCTATTGACATGAGACATATTTTTGTTATAGTGTATGAGCAATAATAGGTGTTCTGATGTATGAAAATAATGGATGGTCCTAATCATGTCCTGGTAACACAAAGAGGGAATGTCATGCTAAAAAGAGACGGAAACTATACACTTGATTTTTCTAACTCATGGTCTTTATTGAGATTTAATTCTTTAACAGTGAATTCTGAACAAAAACTGGCAAGTTTTTTCCCTTCATGACAAAATTGCCTGACCAGATTCCAGTTCCCATATTTCTGCTCTCAGCTTTAAGTCCCCATTTGTGATGGTTAAAGTAACATCCACAGCGACCTGCTAACACTCACATTGATGGTCTGACTGCTGGGTTTCGACACAGTGACGGAGCCCTTCAGCCAGGTTGGACTCTGTATACCCGTCTTCTTCCATACCTCCTCCTCACTGCCAGGCCTCTTGGCCAGAACTCTCAAAAAATTCTCACTGTCTGCGCCGTACATGTAGTATCGAAACTGGACACAGATCTGAGTGGCTGATGGTGACAGGGCAGGGCTCAGCAGGCGAACTTTCTGTCCATTAGGCACATTGTCGCACTCATGGTAGATGTAGAAGCCCTCTGCAGATGGATTGAGACAGAAGGAAGACATGTATTTATCTAATAATAAATCAGAATCATCATCATCTAAATGAACCCTACTAATGGCTGATTACCAATGAGGTAACTGTACAGTAAATATTTCAAATAAACCATGCATTCAGGACTGACCTCCATCAGGGAAGTCTCCACTAGGTCCAGTGTCAGCTGTTGGGGTTGGACCTTTTTGTCGGGTCCAATCACCGTTGTCCATGTTGTCCTGAGTGAACCTGCAGAATGGTTCACTGTCCAGGTTGAAGTCACAGGAAGTCAGCTCGACTGCCGAAAACATGGGCAGATTGACAAAATGGATATTATAGAGGTCAATAAGGTTAAAAACGACAAGATATTAAGAGAATATTAACAGCAAACCAACATTTCTATTGACACGTAAAACATGAAGAGCGGGTAGGAGGACTTTTTCAGCCCTGGGTGGTGTCTACAGTAGTGGGTATAGCAGGGTATAGCAGCCTGCATGTAGCCTGAGAGGTGAAACCCAGGGCAAAACATGTCCATGCAACCTTCGCTGCTGCTCTCTAACCTTATTGCTGTGATGACAACACAAAGACACACACTTTGAAATGAATTGGATCTGATTTTGGAAGTTTGCTGAATTGGAGAAATCTAAAGCTAATAATGCTAGCACACACCCACCATTTCTTAGAACAGAGTGATTTTACAGTGTCTGACCATAGCCTGTACAAAAGAAGTGGACGTAACCAACGTATTGTCACCCGTTGGTTTGTTGACTACTGTTTTGAAGCCCGGAGTTTAGCATTTTGGTCCTTTCTAGCTTAGTAGTGGTGACGTTGAGTCATGCAATGTGTGTATGTTTGGGCCATGTTAACACATCTTCAGAGTGTAAAAGATGTAAGGATAAAACTGTAAGGAGGGAAAGTCCACACGCATGCCAAGGACAGTGTGGGGGAGTCACATGTGTGCTACTGTCCCAGATAATGATACACAGCATTTATTGCATGATTTAAAATCAACCTACCACCTCTCTGTGTTTTCTGTGGGCTGTAAAAGAGAGAAAGAAACAGATTCAGATTCAATTTTGGTTAAAAGCAGCTTGTTTCCCTTCATAGTAAAAGTTGAGAAGCCTAAAAATATCATGAGAGAATACATAGATATCTAAATATTACCTAGGATTAATTAGTTAATTCAAATACGTTAAGGAACACCTCTAAGGTAGTGTAAGGTAGAGGTACAGATGCGTATCATTTAAGAATATAAATATGCCTGAAATGTAAACTGTACGTTTATCTAAACCACCGTCATTTATACTGCAGTCGACATTATTATTACAGATGAAGGCAATAAGTGAAACCATTGATAAATCCTATGAGGTTTTAGTAGAGAAAAGCAAGGCAACATGAGATAGTTCCCGCTGGTGTTAATCTGAACAGGTTCAATTTATCAAAAGGAACATCCTAATAGTGAGCCATGCATGAGCATAGGAGAGCCCTGTAGGACGTGTGAAACGCAACACGATTTGGCCATAAGCAGTGGATATTAAGTGTTTTATGGCACCATGACATCAGTGTTTTACAAAGTTCCCATAAAATCGAACATTAAAAGAAAATTTGATTTAATAGGAATTCACACTGATACCACAGAGCAGCAGTTTCAAACCTAATGGTTTGAAATCTCTGAAAGGTGATTAACAGGATAAAATACAGCCTATATGTATTATACAATTATTTCCTGGATCATTGTTGAAGGGTTTGGTCTCTAAAATGTCGGGCAATATTGGAAAAATGTCCATCCCGGTTTCTCAAAGGTGATGTCTTTAAACGTCTTGTTCTGTCAGTCCCAAAGATATTCACTTTAATACAATAGAACACAGAGAAAAGCAGTAAATCTCCATATTTGAGAGGCTGAAAAACAACACTTTTTTCGTTTTTTCCATGAAAAAATTACTTAAATGATTGATTATCAAAAAATAAATAAAAGGCGATTATTTTCCTTTCCATTGATTTATTGAGCTGTCATGATGGACACAATTTTGTTGGGGGGAGTGACTCACCTGTGCTGTGCCTGTCCTCCTGCTCTGCAGCCGCACATCCATAAGAGCAGAATTAGAAACTTTAACGTATCCATGGCTAACTGTTACGTTAGCAGGAGTGGAAGACAGAGGGACAGGGCAGAGGACTTTATATAAAGGGCTAGGAGGGTATGATGGTGGGTGTTGTCTGGGAAAACAGGGGTGTGTTGGGTGGGTAGTAAGGATGCTGAATTGCTGCATAACTTGATGTTGCAAAATGTGTAAATGAGTAACTGTAAGCGATAGGGACCGGGTGTGTTCTCTTCAAGTGTGTGAGTGTCAATCTGCTTTTTGACCTCTTACAAGTGCGCAGGATGGGCGGGGATGATCAAACACTATATTACATATACCAATTTCTACCATAGGACATTATAGTGCTCATTGTGTAATAAACTGAATACTTTGATCAAATGAAGACACCTTAATATCTCATATACATATTTTTGCATTCTTTGTGTGGAATGGAAATACAGCAAAACACGTCGATTGAATTATATTGTGATTTACTCTTTTGACTTTTAATCAATTTACCCAAGCAATTTCCCAATTTTAATATATTCTTGAACTGGAGGTACACAATATACAATGTTTTGTTGTTATTTGAGGCTTCAGACTTTAAAGGGTTAGAGTCAAAAAGGCTGTTTTCTATCTAGGTCTTCTTATATTGTTTAGCATCATCGCTTTTGTTACACTACATCACTTAGAAACGTAGAAAATTGTTGTTAAACTTTGTTTTCTATAGCAACCTGGGCTGACTTAACTTTCCATATGCTCTTTGACCTCGGCTCTCTCCGTCACCAGTGACGCTCACACTGCTGAGCTTTATCTGTGAAAGTGAGATCTAATCATTGCCCCGAAAGAACGATTCTGTATTCCAAACCACATTTGTTTTGCAAGTGTAATCCAATTTATTTGAAATCCTCCACTTCCTGCATAAGATTTTAGACTTTCTGCCCCATGGACATGTTTTTTTTTTCAGTACACCCGGAAAATTAAATGTTAGAGAATTTTGCGATTCGCTAAATTTGGCATGTTTGTAATTCTACACTCACGGACATTAGACACTCACCAAGTCAATGTTTACTCCCATCTCTTTATTTACAGACGGGCTTCGGGTCAAGGCTAAAGGAGACACTTGTAGTCCTTTCAAATCCTTATTTCTCTTCATTGAGTGCATACTTATACTTTCTATAAATACAAGTTATTATCAGCCGTGACAGCGTGTGTAGTATGTGTGTGTATCATCGTGGCAAAATGTGCTCCAGGAGACACCTACTGGAGCAGGAACTACCACAGAAGCCGTTTTGAGTACTCTGCCAGGTGTCTGTCTATAGACACATGTTGTCAACAGGATAGCGTCACAACCGTGAAAGATGCAGTCATGAAGACGGCCGGGGTCAGATCAAGGAGGGTGAAGGGGCCATTGGCACTCTATGCCCCTGGCCCAATTTGGTGTCACGAAACTTTACAGGTGTGTAGTTGAGATAAAAAATAAAGGCTGACTTTGTAGATGGGTGTGCAAGGGTGCCGGAAGTGGGGAACCCCCTACTTTACGCCTGTGGCTCGGTTTGGCGTTGCGGTTGGTACGATCCCATCGCAGGATGGTCTGTCGTTTCCCTCAAATCACACACACGGCACAAAAACAGCAAGTCAAAAGGACCATGGAGTCACATACACACAGACCGTGACCTATACTCTCCAAGAGTTCTTATTGGCTACGAGTAAACACATAAGGCCAATCACAACACATGAGGCTGAAACTTTCGATTCAGATCTGAAAGGGGCCTGCGAGGGATAAAGTCTTCGTTGTTGCCCTGTTCTCCAGGCCTCCAACGAGGCAACACCACATTTACTGACTACAACACGGCAACATCTTGCACACCCGTAGCGAGGATAATGAAACTCTCTGGCTGGCTGTAGCCGAATCTTCTCTCGCAATGTCCAATTCCTCTTTCAACTACAAGCCATAGTCCCCACATGCAAGGGAAACACATTTGTTAATGTCACCCAGTGTTGGGGAATGTGCCATAACAATAGGAATTTAAGTTCTACAAAGACCCACGAAAGAAACAGAATTGGAGAGGAATCAAGGAGGCATTGGGACATTCGGATCAGAAACACTTCGACTTCAGACGGATAACACATCCACAGACCTAGATGTGAGCATGAGCTACTTTAGTCATACACTGTTAGGGATGGAAGTTATGCAATTGAATTTGAATGAATGAAATGACCACAAATCAGGTGTTAAACTTTCTTTGAGTCACATATTGAATGGAAAGCAGGCACACTTTCACACTGTGTCCTTTCTTACGTTTGCAAAGTGCATTTGATTAATGCTGAAATTCCAGTTTATAATAAAGCTGATTTGATTACATTTAATGTACTGGGCCTATAATGAAAATTATAAAGTCATTTTATAAAGTAGTCGTGTTTGTACTCGTCAGAGCAGCATGTTAAAATGAAAAATAAAAATAACATTTAACCTCAGGTGTTCTGTAGGTGGTGGTTCACAATTGTAAAAAAAAAAAAAAAAGAAAAGATTATCGAATTGAGTCGGCTATCTACATGCATGTGTGGAAGTCCTGGTGTCAGAAAGATACTGAGGCAGGAGGAAACTCCTCCACTGTGAGGACTGTATTGGTTCTTATCATGACTGAGCACATTCGGTGTACTTTCTGAAGGGTGTGGCTGCAGTATTCATTTCAGGGACTTGTTAGGTCTTACCTATGCTTCATCGGTCCAATAGATGTTACAGGTTATTGATCTTTTTTTCAGCTGATGTTCTGAGTAGTCAAGTGACTGTTGCTCTGTTATATTTTGGGCAACACCCCTGCAGTCATTCATTCTGTGAAGTATTGTATTTGTTGTACTTTGCTGCTTGTTTCATCCTTGCAAGTGTTTGCGCTTTGCTGACAGGGTTTCATTACATGATTCATTTTACAAAAGTTTAATGACCAAGCGCTGTCATATCTGCAAACTAAATTAATGACCCAATAAGTAAATGGTATTGGGCCTAAAGTTCAAGAGCAACTCATTCAGGTGACCAGAGGGGAAAAGGGAGGATTAAAATACAAATGTCTAACGTATGTGGATTTGTCCTGGCAGAACACCTCAGTGTGCATGGTTTACCATTTCACTTTATGAATGGTGTATTTTCTCAAATATATGAAAGCATGTGAATCAGTGGAACGAAAGCTCTCTGGAGAGTAAAAGCCAAGCATATTAAAGGTTCAGAATTGAATCAGAATTAATAATTTGTAAGACTGCCAACGCTTTAAAACATTAACAAGGACTATTTTTGTCCACCGATTTGGTTTTTGGTGTTCAGCTCATTTTGTGTGATTCATGTCATTTATTTATTGTTGTATTTTTTCTAAATGATGTCAAGTTTTTTGTTAGTTTTTCTCCTTAAGTTGAGGGGAGGTGTGTTGTTTATGTCATGATCTTGGTTTTTGTGCTTCCTGTTTTATTTTGTATGTTAATTCCCCTTGTGTCATGTTTAGTTTTACTTGCTGTCTTTGTTTTTTTTACCCTCCTCCTGTGATTGTTTGCCCTTCCCTGATTTGATCCTCCTGTGTCTAATCACCCTGCCACCCTTGTGTCTTTGCCTGCCCTCTCCAGCTGTGTCCCATTCATGTGATTAGTGTAGGTATATACTGTATACCTCACTCTCGTATGGTCCCGTATGCTGTTCCCTCGTGCCCCCCTCGTGCCCCCTCGTGCCCCCTCGTGCCATCCTGGTGTGCGTGCGTGTGTGTGCGTGCGTGCGAGAGAGAGAGATACAGCCACCATTCTATATAGGCTATAGAGAAAGTATGATTAACCTATTGCAGAATATGCATCTATGGAAACACCCCGAGGGAGTGCCAATGGGGTAATCACTGATCTTTGTACCGATATACAACACACTCAACATCACCTTAGCAACGAACTGTGACTCGGAAGTGCCCATGGGTGTTTAAACAAAGTGCAAGGGGAATGTGATAAAAGTGCAAAAATGTCATTGCTACCTCTTAATGATTACTGGACAGGGAGGGTATGAAACCTAATCTTAAAGCTGTCAGACAAATATAGTTGAGTAAAATGTAGTGATATTGAAGTATTAAGTTGCATAAAATGGAAATACAAGTTCTTCAGAATTGTACTTAAGTACTTGAGTAAATGTACTTAGTTGCATTCCACCATTGAATATATCTAACAGTGATTCCCCAAATATATACACCAGCATTCCCAGATGATAGATGGTGACCTTTTATTTGTTACAAGTATATTTGTGCCCCTGCAGAAAAAACAAAAACAGATTTCTTATTTTTGTCGCACTAACTTGACACCAAAAGAAAACAACTACATTTAAATAATTGTATTTTTACTTTTTTACTTTTTTAATACTATAAAAAGTGGCCTTTAATCTGTGGTTTTTGCTATACTCCCCTTGTCCTTTTTTTTGGACATTAAATACTGCTTTAAATGATTGGAAAACCGTTTTGAATCACCATTGGCATCTTGCTGAGCAGAAGGGAGGTACATGATGATCGTATTTTTGGTTGGAGTTAAGTTGGAGTCTTCGTTTCCTGTTTCCTGGTATGTTTACAGTCGTGATGACACAACCATCACCATCTATCACAGACCTGGGCATTGTACGGCCCCAGGGCCACATACGGCCCTTTGGTTGACTCTGACCGGCCCGTGTAAGGTTAATTGGAAATTACAAAATAAACATATTTTCTAAATTTACCTCATGCATGGACTAAAGCTGCATTGCTTTTATTTTGAAGTTGTTTTTTATTCACGTGCATAATGACGCAATACGTATATCAAGACGACTTTAGCCTCAAAAATGGCCGCTCATGCTAAAAAAAGAAAGGTAGATGCAGAATGCAGGGTTTTCAACAAAAATTGGACTGCTAAGTATTTATTTACTGAAGTCGTAGGTAAAGCCGTGTGTTTAGTTTGCGGGGAGCAGATCGCCGTGTTCAAGGACTACAATTTGAGTCGGCATTACGAGACGAAACACGCGGAGAAATACAAAAACTTGACCGATGCTTAAAGGGCGCGGACATTGGAAGCTTTGCTAGCTAAGCTGCAAAAGCAGCTTTGCTTTTTTACCAAGCTTCACACATCCAGGGATGCAGCAACCAAGACCAGCTTTGTGATATCCCACAAAATCGCTAAAAACAGTAAGCCATTCTCGGAGGGGGAGTTTGTCAAAGAGTGCTTGGTGGACTCTGCAGCACTAATATGCCCTGAAAAAAAAGAAGCATTTGAGCAAGTCCCGCTGTCCAGGCAAACCGTGACGAGAAGGGTCGAGGACATCGCGGGAATGTGGAGCTTCAGCTGCAACGTGAAGTGGCAAGTTTTTACTTTTTCTCCTTGGCTTTGGACGAGCTGTGATGTCCGCGACACAGCCCAGTTACTCGTGTTTGTCCGTGGGATAACGCCGGACTTCAAGATTACGGAGGAGCTGGCAGGGTCGATGAAAGGGACGACGACAGGGAGCGATGTGTTCACGGAGGTAAATGAGTGCATGGACACGCAGGGACTGAAATGGGACAGACTGGCAGGTGTCACAACGGACGGTTGTCCAAATCTTACCGGGAAAAATGGCGGACTTTTGAAATGTATGCAAGATAAAGTCACTGAAATCGACGCAGATCAGAAATTCGTATTTTTGCATTGTATTATACACCAACATGTGTTGTGCAAGTCAGTGCTAAAAATTGACCATGTTATTGATCCATCCATCCATCCATCCATCCATCCATCTTCAACCGCTTATCCGGGGTCGGGTCGCGGGGGCAACAGCTCCAGCAGGGGGCCCCAAACTTCCTTTTCCCGGGCCACGTTGACCAACTCTGACTGGGGGACCCCGAGGCGTTCCCAGGCCAGTGTGGAGATATAATCTCTCCACCTCGTCCTGGGTCTTCCCCGTGGTCTCCTCCCAGCTGGCTGTGCCTGGAACACCTCCCTAGGGAGGCGCCCAGGGGGCATCCTTACCAGATGCCCGAACCACCTCAACTGGCTCCTTTCTACGCAAAGGAGCAGCGGTTCTACTCCGAGCTTCTCTCGGATGACTGAACTCCTCACCCTATCTCTAATGGAGAAGCCAGCCACCCTTCTGAGAAAACCCATTTCGGCCGCTTGTACCCGCGATCTCGTCCTTTCGGTCATGACCCAACCTTCATGACCATAGGTGAGAGTAGGAACGAAGATAGACCGGTAGATCGAGAGCTTTGCCTTCTGGCTCAGCTCTCTTTTCGTCACAACGGTGCGGTAAAGCGAGTGCAATACCGCGCCCGCTGCTCCGATTCTCCGGCCCATCTCCCGCTCCATTTTCCCCTCACTCGTGAACAAGACCCCTAGGTACTTGAACTCCTTCACTTGGGGTAAGGACTCATTCCCTACCCGGAGTAGACAATCCACCGGTTTCCTGCTGAGAACCATGGCCTCAGATTTTGAGGTGCTGATCCTCATTCCAACCGCTTCACACTCGGCTGCGAACCGATCCAGTGAGTGCTGAAGGTCACAGGCTGATGATGCCATCAGGACCACATCGTCTGCAAAGAGCAGCGATGAGATCCCAATCCCACCAAACTGCAACCCCTCCTCCCCCCGACTACGCCTCGATATCCTGTCCATGAATACCACAAACAGGATTGGTGACAAAGCGCAGCCCTGGCGGAGGCCAACACCCACTGGGAACGAGTCCGACTTACTGCCGAGAACCCGGACACAACTCTTGCTTTGGGCGTACAGGGATTGGATGGCCCTCAAAAGCGCCCCCCTCACCCCATACTCCCGCAGCACCTCCCACAGTATCTCCCGGGGGACCCGGTCATACGCTTTCTCCAGGTCCACAAAACACATGTAAACCGGATGGGCATACTCCCAGGCCCCCTCCAGGATCCTTGTGAGAGTGAAGAGCTGGTCCGTTGTTCCACGGCCAGAACGGAATCCGCATTGTTCCTCTTCAATCTGAGGTTCGACTATCGGCCGAACCCTCCTTTCCAGCACCTTGGAGTAGACTTTACCCGGGAGGCTGAGCAGTGTGATACCCCTGTAATTGGCACACACTCTCTGGTTCCCCTTTTTATACAGGGGAACCACCACCCCGGTCTGCCACTCCTTAGGCACTGTTCCCGACTTCCACGCAATGTTGAAGAGACGTGTCAGCCACGACAGCCCCTCCACACCCAAAGCCTTCAACATTTCTGGACGGATCTCATCAATCCCCGGGGCCTTGCCACTGTGGAGTTGTTTGACTACCTCAGTGACTTTCACCAGGGAAATTGCTGATGATCCCCCATAATCTTACAGCCCTGCCTCTATCAAAGAGGCAGGGCTGTAAGTCAACGTTGATTAGTCGGATTGAGGAGTTCCTCAAAATGCTCCTTCCACCGCCCGAGTACCTCCTCAGTTGAGGTCAACAGTGTTCCATCCCTGCTGTAAACAGCTTGGATGGTTCCCCGCTTCCCCCTCCTGAGGTGCCGGACAGTACGCCAGAAGCACTTTGGTGCCGACCGAAAGTCCTTCTCCATGGCTTCTCCGAACTCCTCCCACACCCGCTGCTTTGCCTCTGTCACGGCCGAGGCCGCTGCCCTTCGGGCCTGTCGGTACCTTGCAACCGCCTCTGGAGTCCCCCGTGATAACATATCTCGGAAGGACTCCTTCTTCAGTCGGACGGCTTCCCTGACCACCGCGGTCCACCACGGTGTTCGAGGGTTACCGCCCCTTGAGGCACCTAAGACCTTGAGGCCGCAGGCTCCCGCCGCAGCTTCAGCAATGGAAGCTTTGAACATTGACCACTCAGGCTCAATGCCCCCAACCTCCACAGGGATGCCAGAGAAACTCCGCCGGAGGTGTGAGTTAAAGGTCTCTTGGGTATGGGCCTCCTTCAGACGTTCCCAGTTCACCCGCACTACCCGTTTGGGCTTACCAGGTCTGTCCAGACTCTTCCCCCACCCCCTGACCCAACTCACCACCAGATGGTGATCAGTTGACAGCTCCGCCCCTCTCTTTACCCGAGTGTCCAAAACATGCGGCCTCAGATCAGATGATACGATTACAAAATCGATCATCGATCTTCGGCCTAAGGTGCTCTGGTACCATGTACACTTATGAGCATCCTTATGTTCGAACATGGTGTTTGTTATGGACAGCCCATGTCTAGCACAGAAGTCCAATAACAAACAACCACTCGGGTTGAGATCAGGGAGGCCGTTCCTCCCAATCACGCCTCTCCAGGTGTCTCCATCGCTGCCCACGTGCGCGTTGAAGTCTCCCAGTAGAACTATGGAGTCCCCTACTGGAGCCCCCAACAGGACTCCATTCAGGGTCTCCAAGAAGGCCGAATACTCTGAACTGCTGTTCGGTGCATATGCACAGACAACAGTCAGAGTTTTCCCCCCCATAACCCGTAGGCGTAGGGAGGCGACCCTCTCGTCTACCGGGGTGAACTCCAACGTAACGGCACTCAGCCGGGGATTTGTGAGTATCCCCACACCCGCCCGGCGCCTCACACCCTGAGCAACTCCAGAGAAGAATAAGGTCCAACCCCTATCCAGGAGTACGGTTCCAGAACCGAGACTGTGCGTAGAGGAGAGCCCAACCAGATCTAACTGGTAGCGCTCCGCCTCCCGCACAAGCTCCGGCTCTTTCCCCCACAGAGAGGTGACGTTCCACGTCCCCAGAGCCAGCCTTTGCCGCCCAGGTCTGGTCCGTCGAGGTCCCCGACCTTCACTGCCACCCGTCTGGCAATGTACCCGACCCCAACGGTTCTTCCTGCGGGTGGTAGGCCCACATGATGGAGAGGGGGGGGGTGCCACGTTGCTTCTTCGGGCTATGCCCGGCCGGGCTCCGTGGCAAACCCGGCCACCAGGCGCTCGTTGACGGGCCCCCCTTCCAGGCCTGGCTCCAGACGGGGGCCCCGGGCTTCCTCCGGGCAGGGTCACACCTCCTCTTTTTTGATGTTGCATTGGGGTTCAATAACAATGTTATTGATGTTGTTACTAAAATTGTAAACTTCATCAGGGCACGGGCATTAAATCACAGACAGTTTGTCGCACTTTTGGAGGAGCATGAGACTGAGCATCGTGACATCGGCTACCACACAGCTATCAGATGGCTCAGCCTGGGCAAAGTGCTAAAAAGAGTTTGGGACCTGAAAGCAGAGATTCGAGAGTTTTGTGAGAAGAAAGGCAAAGACATCCCAGAGCTCTCAGATAAGGACTGGATGGCAGATTTTGCATTTGCTGTTGATGTGACTGCACTGATGAATGAACTGAACACCAAAATGCAAGGCAAGGGCCTTTTTGTTCATGAAATGCACAGCCTGGTGAAGGCTTTCATGAGAAAGATGCAGTTTCTTTCAAGCGAACTGGAGAGCAACACTCTCACTCACATGCAAACCCTGAAAGAAGTCACACCATCAGCTGATCACCTCCGCAGGTACTCATCCATGTTGGGAGCATTGCATGGTGAGTTTTCAAGGCGATTTGAAGATCTTGGAAAAATCGAGGATGAAATGCACATGATTTCCTCTCCTTTTACCTGCAGTGTGGATAATGCAACCAGTGATGTTCAGCTGGAACTCATCGACCTGCAGTCTGATGCAGTACTGGCAGAGCACTTTAAGTCAGGATCTCTGCTGGATTTCTACTCTTCTCTCAAGGAGGAGAACTTTCCAAACATGAGGAGACATGCTCAGAAGATGTTGGTTCTCTTTGGCTCTACCTACATATGTGAGCAAACATTTTCAATGATGAAGTTTACGAAATCCAGGTATAGATCCTCTCTCACTGATGATCATCTGTCAGCTGTGCTTCGCATCTCCACCTCAGACATTCAACCTGACTTCGATGCACTCGTTAAAGCCCAACAGAGACTAGATTTACAATACAATTAATATTATGCAGAATTGAGTTCAGCCTTTTGGCCCGGCCCTCCACAATATTTTCTGTTTCTCATGTGGCCCCATGGAAAAAATAATTGCCCACCCCTGATCTATCAGGTAAGTAGCCTGCTTGTCTTTCCAAGGGCTATCTATTATGCTAACTTTGGCTAATGTGTCTACTACAACAGCCAGGCCCTATTTTTTTTTTATTATTCGACCTATAAAAGTATATTGCAGCAGACAGACAATAAAAGCCTCCTATATTTTAGATCAGGTTAAATATGTGGTTGAATATTACGAGCGGCCCTGAGTTTTTTTACTGCATCCTAAATCACTGCACCTGTTTAAGATGTTGTTAAAGAGATAGGATGACTATGTTCATCCACTGGCTGCGATGGCCGAGTGGTTAAGGCGTTGGACTTGAAATCCAATGGGATCTTCCCGCGCAGGTTCGAACCCTGCTCGCAGCGAATACTTTTATTTTTTTGAGTAAATGACAGCAATCGGTGTACGAGGGGGTGTTTCAAAGGGGTGTACCAAAGCAAGTCTTAAATAAAAACAAATGTATTTACAATAAGTAAAATAATCTGTACCTGTAGAAAGTTTATTATTGCAGCTATTACGTTAGAACATCGTTGTTAAACTAGGAAGTCATTACATCCACCTTTTTGTCTCCTACTGTGTATTTCAACTGTTGCACAACAATTTCCCTCGGGATAAATAAAGTTCTATCTTACCTTATCTCTATCAGCACATAAACATTGATGCATACCTGCAGACACAAAAGGCACCGCTGGGATTCGAACCCAGGATCTCCTGTTTACTAGACAGGCGCTTTAACCAACTAAGCCACGGCGCCACCTATCACATTTTGCCGACATATTCCATTATATATTAACATTATATGCATAGAAAATACCGTTCCTTGCACTCGTAGTTTTATGTTTATTTGTATAAACTTATTTCAGAACCCAGGTTTGAATATCACACCAAAAAGACTTGAAATATATCGGATTTGGCTCAAATGGCTCACAGCGGACATTCGGTAGTAACTTAATGTGACCACAGAGTAGCGCTAATTATCCATGAAATTAACATCGGAATGACAATTGTAATGTGCAGCTTTTAACCTTCCTGTCTGGAAGAAGTCCATCTGTTTACAAGAGATGGACAAAATAATATAAATAATAAATTGTAATTTATTACAATACCCCTGCCATCAATACAACCTTATTGATGACCCAGTGTAACTCAAGTCAAACTCTTCTCACCTGAGCCAAGTCCACCCGACAAAGACCATGAGACGATGTTAAAAGCGTTTTTAAAAAAAGCTGAGTGATGCTTAGTGTCAGAGAGGTGATGGTTTATGCATTCATATTTGTCAAAACACAAAAGCTCTATCTACTAAGGAAGACTGAGTTGCAACTGAAAAAAGCTGTCCTAATACGGGGACCTTGAGTTCATTTTTTAAATCGGCATCAGAATCAGAAAACCTTTATTCGTCCCACAGCGGGGAAATTTACAGCACTACAGCAGCAAAGGGACAGTGCAGATAAAGGTTAAGTACGAATGTATAAGTACTAGATATAAGTACAAAAAACACAACAACAAGTAAGTGGCAGGTTGACGTAATACAGAAAGTGAACAGTGAGAGTAATACTCTAGCAGCCAGTGGTAACTATAATACATAGTAAAAAAGACATATATTGCACATTCGTATTGCACGAGATTGTATTGCACAGTAACGTAAGTAAGTAAGCACAGTAAGAGTAGTAATAATAGTACGGGGTGTATTGCACATGAGCGGAGGAACAGTGGTGTTACAGCCGCATTGAGTGTGTGGTGGTCTACCAGGGGCCGTGGTGATTGTACAGTCTGACTGCTGCAGGAAGGAAGGACCTGCGGTACACCCAGATACTTGCAGGATTTTACAATCTCAATGCCCATTCCCTGGATGTTCACTGGTGAGGGTGGAGAGTGTTTGCGCCTTCTGAAGTCCACCACCAGCTCCTTGGTCTTCCCTGAGTTGAGCTGGAGGTGGTTCTTCTGGCACCAGAGAGCAAAATCCTGAGTAAATTCCCTGTACTCCTTGTCGTCCCCATCAGAGATGAGGCCAACAATAGCAGAGTCGTCAGAACTTCTGCAGATGACATTTTGTCGTATTGTGGGTGAAGTCTGCGGTGTAGAGGGTAAAGAGAAACGGCGCCAGAACCGTTCCCTGGGGGGCCCCCATGCTGCTGACAATTGTGTCTGACTGACACTCCCGGGTCCTCACATACTGTGGGCGGTTGGTGAGGTAGTCCAGGATCCAGGTGGCGAGGTGGTGGTCCACCCTGAGCGCTGTAGCTTGTCTCCCAGAAGCATTAAATCATTGCTTGCTTTCATTTTTGTCAAAGATTCTTGTTTCAGAACGCACAGACTGTCCCTTGGTGTTTTGTCTAGAAATAATGTTATTAATCACATAGTTGGATGATTGCAAAAGCCCCATCCTTTCACGATCCACAATAATGACTGGAAGTTGAATGAAAAAAAACCTTCAGTGACTACATTGAGTTATGAGTGGTCAAATAATCGAAATTCAGAACATTTCTTCCTTTTCTATAAATAGAAGATACTCACATTTTTCTCCTGTGTGTAACTTTCATTTTCCATGAGTTACTTCCTGTTTACTAATCACCCCAACCACCACGGCACTCAGCTTCCTCCTCTCTAACCACACTGAGTCTCTGTATTGGAACATCGAACCACATGTTTACTCTCTGTTAATACTGAAAAAAATATATATCTCAGGTCCATTCAGTGGCTGTTCTGAATGTTTTGCTCACATCACATGATCAAAAAGGTAGGTTATAGCATTTGAACTAACTCCACATTTCCTATGTTGTGGAATATACTGTGCTGTAGGTGGGATCATCCATCCACGTGTAAATAGATAAGATATTAGATTAGATTAAGATATTAGCTAGCATTAGAAATCACATTTCACAAAAGCTGTTGTCGATGTCAAACTGGGAACACACAAGCGAGTGTCAAAACGGCCCATATTTCTGCCTCCTGTACAACATTCACCATGTTGGAAAATACGCTGACTCAAACTGCCAGCATACATCTGTTGTGTTAATGATGGATCATGAAATAAAATTCATATGACTCCTGAGGAAACACTGAAAAGAAATTCACCACATTTGTTCTTCTTTCCATGTATATGGTAGTTTGAACAAATATGCTAATGCTTTAACTTTACTGTAATACATTTCTTTTTTTGTATTCCTTACCCCTACTTTTTGACTGATCGTGTTTATGCATCTTATCTTTGCTCTACTGTCTTATCTTTCACTGATGATTAATTCTAGCTTCAATAACGGACAATAATTGTAAATGAAAAATTAAATTGCATTTTTTGTAACCCAAAAAGTTGGGAGCACCGTAGCCTATTTTTTTTTTTTTCCAGCTCTGAGAAGCAACTGCAAGTTTTCCTTTACCAAGTGTCCCCTGAAAATATGTTCCCATAAGGAAACTGCATTCTCAATTACGTCTAGAGGGAAACGTAATTACACTCACAGTTTTAAACACGTGGTTAATGTCGTGAATTGAAACAAAACTACTTGGTAAGATTTGGTAAAACTTCCTGATTTGGATTAAAATAAGAATGTCTGTTACATAACTTAAGCTTCCCACTTAAATTCCGTACGTTATGTAAATGACCTTAAGAGTTACTGTTGACTTTCTGTTTCACACGGGACACGAACAGCGGCCTGCTGGGAGAGAGTCCTCTGTTTGTCCATCCACGTACTGTGTATTTATTAGTGATACGTCTGAAACAAACATGATCCGGGAGAAAAACAAGTTTCAGTCGAAACATAATTGGCAATGCAGAGTCCAGGCTAATAAAGGTAGGTTTCCTCTAAGTAGCCTATATGGCAAAACTCGGGGGTATAAATCCACAAATCACTCGCCACACCGCTGGCTCTAATATCATTGTAATTTTGAGACAGTTAGAACTGATTTCCTACTCTGAGACGTTTGATAAATACAGGGCCTGGATTTTTGTCCTGGAATTGGGTGCCTGTATAAAAACTGTATATTTTTGGCAAGCAGAATATGTTGGACTTCTAAAACAACATTTAGACCGTGAAAAATGCAAGTACACGTTCGACTGAATAATTATGAGAAATATAATATATTGTTTTTCGGTATTTAAGGGTCTGTGTGTTGGGGGGGACAAGGACCTCAGTATTTTTTATTTTTTATTTTTTTTAAATCCTGGCTATGGCCCTGCATGGTAGATATGAATGATTATTCTATTGTGAACATGGTGTACTGAATTGGGAGCATGTAGTGATTCACAAATGTGTGTGTTTTTGGTGTGTGAAAGCACAAGTGCGTGTCATTGCTTTCGTCACACCACTGGCTCCTGCTGCTAATGTTTTAGCTCGGTCCCTCTGTGGAGCTTAAGTTACCTCCTGCACATGTGAATCGAGTAACATGCAAAATATAAAATATACTATGTTTTCTCACACACACACACACACACACACACACACACACACACACACACACAC
>CALSCE010010667.1:2453732-2482126 GCA_943593645.1 Bovichtus variegatus | reverse complement strand
CACACACACACACACACACACACACACACACACACACACACACACACCCACACATATTAATTGTGTATATAATATTTGTCCATTATGAGAAGTGTTTACAAAAAGCCTCATTTGCCTAAACTCGAAATGGGGGTTCCCTGACAACATTTGATCTTGTGTCATTTGCGCCATGAAATACAAATGGACACACACACACATACATACATACACATACACACACACTTATAATTGTGTATATAATATTTTGCCATTATGAGAATTGTTTGCAAAAAGGCATATTCGCCTAAACTCGAAATGGGGGTTACCTGACAGGCGAAACTCAGGGTGGTCAAATTGTTTTAACACATGCGCATGCTCAGTAGAGGCGGAACTGCTCCGTGTAGCAGTGAATGGATTCAGCTCAGCTCTAAGTTACCTACTACAGTATCGGACACAGACATGCACTGTCAACGTTAGCTGCGGTGTATTCGTGTAGGTGGACCAGGCAGTGTAGACATAGTATTCGTGTGTTCCGTCACTGTAGTTTACAAATTCAGAAGAAATGGTCAGTGACTGCTTCTCTTCCGCTTGAAAAGGGGCCAGGAGCTACGCGCTAAGCTAAAGCTAGCAAGGTGTATGATTTCAGGAAGTGTCCACCTGCGCTACCTTCACCTGGCTTCTATCAGCATAGCCTGCAAGCTAACAGGCCGTATAACAGCATAAGGTGGGAAATAGTCTTGTATTTCTAACACACTGTAGCACTTTTTTAGCGTATGACCCTTGCAATGTTAGCTGTACCTTAATGACATTCAGTAATGTTAAAATTGAGAATGACAGACACTGATAATTTAAGGTTAGAATAATTGCTGAGCTTCCTCGTCGCTAGTAACGAGTTTAGGCCCAGGTTTTAGTCATTGACAACAATGGAGGTGACAGTTATATGACTATTAATAAACTACCTGTTTCTAATTGCCTGCCAACCTACAGTTTAAATATACTGCAATGGATTGATTATTAGATTAGAATGAATCGGAACTATTTATTGATTGATAAATGTGTCATAATCTCATGAGTCATTGTTTAAATGTATTTGTACACTACATGCACAGAAGTATTTGTCCACATACTGTATGTTAATGTCTACTAATGCTTTTTAATTTCACTGGTTATAACAGCTGTGGCTGGTAAATATAGTCACATGTAGGTAACTTAAGTTGGTGAAACAACAATATCTATTGGCTGTCATATGATTACGTATGTATGCAATTTACCCTCAGCTATAGATGGGTTGTTTCAAAGAAGATATAGCACTTTATCAATTTGATGTTTGACAGAAAATAAGTTGTTGGTTCTGTGTTCAGTTTCAGAAGGTAAATATTGTTGAAAGCCTATCACCTTTTTAAATGTCTGATTCTTCAGTTGTCGATTAGATGTTATAACATTGTTAGACTTGGCAGTTTGTCATTATTGCCACAAGAGGTCAACTGTGAAGCTGTAAAAAAGCATATACATCACATGATAAACAAAAGAAAAAATGTTTTCTTTGCACTAAACAAATAGATGTGTTAAAATAGCGCAGCAGACACTATTTAGATATCTTCCACCCATGTATCCTGCTGCTGTAGAAAAAAAGAGGAACCACACCTCCCAAACTGTCTCTTTGTCATATAGACCATACAGATGTAAATACTGGAATAAGGCGGATGTAAGTAAAGGTAACAAGTAGGTGGTACAGTAAACGTGTGCTATGATCGTGTGAGTAGTAGAGTTTTATTGAAGCTGTAAAAATCCCAGTCACTGCAGCCGTATGTGTTGATATTCATGTTTGCATCATCAAGTATTTGCCTGTGAATAAAATGCACCTTTACAGTAAACTATCATCAGTTTATGTGGGTGTACGCTCCTTGTAGCAGCAGTACATGTCTGTCTGTGTGTGTAGAGAGAATATCATACCAAACTGTATGTAGAAATGTAGGTAATTTAGGGATTAATCAAATATTTGCCACAGCGCCTCAATATCCCCAGTTTATAAAGTTGTTATAGTTAATGTGTTGGCATTAGCTTCTTACATGTTCATCAGACACAGAGCATCATTATCATTCCAAAGCAATCCTGTTACTGGCTAAATGCAAGTCCACAACTGTGTGTGTCTTGCTGTTTTGTGATGGAAGAATCAGCTTAGGGGTTGATGAAAGCGTCTCAGACTCAACCATGGGCTATAAAAGTAAAACCATGAGTTCATGGTATGTTTTTGATTACTTAAGTTTGATGGCAGCCTACTTTTAACTTCAGTCCTGTGCAGCTGTGGGAGACTTTCAATGCAGGAGGAAGGTCATGTGATTGACGAAGAAGACAGCCAAAGACTTGTAGCAAGCTAACCTCCCCCCCTCCATGATAACCACATGGATGAATACCAGTTCTGTTATCATATCCTCAAATTCTCAGAGAAAAACTTCCAGCAGCTCTGCTCAGAATGTCTCGAGAAATATCATATTATTAATGATGAAGACGAACCGGCTCAATGCTACTGCAACTATTGGGTAACAAACTTTAGTTTTCAATTATCACTTCCTACTGAAATATGTCCATTGTAACATAATTTTCTAATAAAACCTCCATAAAACTAAATTGTCCAACCCATAGCCAGTGTGGTCTGTGAGGTAACCGCTGTAGTCAACATGCTAGCAGATTAGCTCGCGAGGGTGGAGTGCTGGCTCAGCCACCCTGCTCAGGTGACCCTTGTCTTGCAGGTTGTAGCGGTCTGTAGAGAGTCTTCCGTGACACTGTCGGACCAGGAAGCTATTGACTCATACTCCAATTCCTAATTGACACATTGGAGATGAAAAAACTTTTAACTAAACCACGTTTAATAGTTTTGAGAGCTGTAAAAGGAGTTTGGTATGATATTCTCTATGATGCAGTATACTATTTCTTTCCAATTACTTTTTCTTGCCGTTTTCTGTTTCTTTGTCCCCATTTTCAGTTGCTGTTAAGCTACTGTCAATGAAATGCAACACTTCCCGCAGATGTTTCACATTAAAAGTCTACCAGAAAGAGGAAGGGATGATTGCCTTTGAGCTGCTGGAATGCTTTTAATGTGAAACATTTTTTGTTTCTTTCACGTAGTCGAAGTGGTTGGAAAT
The DNA here is from genome assembly GCA_943593645.1 of Bovichtus variegatus. NCBI lineage: Eukaryota > Metazoa > Chordata > Actinopteri > Perciformes > Bovichtidae > Bovichtus > Bovichtus variegatus. The sequence goes on along the minus strand of CALSCE010010667.1, from coordinate 2,479,004 downwards.
AATTAGTGAATAAAAACAATAGAAGTGTTAAAGAGGAAGTAAGAGCAGCAGAGTGGTGAGCATGACATGACTCTGTTGTTGTCTGTCTCAAATATGAGCCTTAAATAAGTGATATTCAGCACTCTCATGAGATGAGCAATGACAACAGTGTCCTTTCCACCTGTTGTAGTCATTGTTGAAATTCCTTCATTTGACCAATAATACTGATACACTTTCTCATTTATTGGCAGATGCATCAACATGGAATATACTGTATATTTAATCACCTGTCATTAATGCTGTCCTTTCTCTGTTCTTTCCCTTGTTTGAATTGTCTCTGTCCGTGTGTAGATGCGCTTCATGCTGCTTTTCAGCCGGCAGGGGAAGCTGCGGCTGCAAAAGTGGTATACAGCCACAGCTGAGCGTGACAAGAAGAAGATGGTTAGGGAGCTGATGCAGATAGTGCTCGCCCGCAAACCAAAAATGTGCAGCTTCCTCGAATGGAGGGACCTCAAGATTGTCTATAAAAGGTAAAAAAAAATGCAAAATAATACGATCCCAAAATGTTACACTCGTGTCTGTTGGGCAACTGGAAGTGTCTTCCAGAAGTGTCCATGCCAGTGATTCTTTAATGAGCTACTTTATTTTACTTTATTATAAAAAACGTATGTTCATGACTTAAAGGTCACCGAAGTTGGAAGAACGACTTTAAAATGGAGCATGTGAACTGCACTCTCTGTGTGCCATTTTTTGTATATCATTATTCTACAAAGCTCAATTTGAATGTCAGTCAAGAAATCCCTAGCCAAGTCAAATATATACCTGTATTATTAGTTTGATTATAGCACTATGTGTATTTGTTTTTATTTTATTTTGAAAACGGTGATGAATTGATTCCAATGTAACAGTAAAAGTCTTGAATTTGACTTAAGGAAAGCAGCATATTCTCTGCTTTTAGTGTGTCTACTCTTTACTTTAGTTCACCTCCCACAGACCAATAAAAGTTCTTGTCTGTTTGTATGTGGGCTGATCGGCATTAGATTTTAAGTGGGTGGAAAGGGTGAGAACCAGCATTCACTGATCTAACTGCACACACACTCGCGCGCGCACACACTCACACTCACACTCAGATCAGTGTGTGTCAGGGCTCATTACTGCGCAGGCAGAATGCAGAGGTGGCCTAACAAAACAAAGAAGCCTGTGCCTGTGTGGGCAGGTGGGTGGGCGATGAGTTGAGCACAGAGGGATTTCCTGCAGTGGAGATGAATTGAGGGAACACTGCACTCGCAATAGAGGCGCTGCTGTTCATCAGAAACCTCCTGTTAACCCTTTTTTATTCATTTTATTTACAAGTTTGGCATTTTCAATATGCATTTTTAAATTAAATATGTCACTGGCATCCAGAGAGTAGAGCTGCAACAATTAGTCCACTAATCGAAATAATCGGCAGCTATTTATTTTTTTAAATTTTGTTTTCAAACAAAAATGTCAAGAAATTGAGTTTCAGGTTCTCAAATGTGAGAATAAGCTTTATGGTCTTACATTGTAGTGAATTGAATATTATTGGGTTTTTGGGCTCTAGGATATTGAGATGTTTAATAGATTGATTAATTGAGAATATTATAGGAGGTTATAACGAAAAAAATAAAAGGGTTATCCCAGTGCTCACCCAAGCAGACTGGTGCTTTTTGTTTTGAAAAAAAAGCAAAACAGACACAGGTTTTTACGACCGCAGATGTGCGATTTTTGCAGGAATTCACATGGTTGCCATGACAAAATGTTATCTGATGGTTCACAACATGAACTAGAAGTAAATCAGAGTATTATTTATGCAAACATGAACATGGGAATATGAGTTAGTAGATCGAGCTGTAGGCTGAGGTGTGGCAACAAAGACAGGCTGGGAGTTTTGGTGATGCAATCTGGGTAATGTAGTATTTGTTAGTTTGGTAGGTAAAAGCTCCTGGTCGAAACAGTCCAGCTGAAGTATTTGTAAATGTCAAACAGTAAAATGGCGTATGGCAGCATCTGGTGCCAACTACAGGAACTGCAGCACTATTTGAATATCTGTTTTTTTCACATCATGTCCATGTCACCATGTCATTACTGCCCGTGAGCAACGCAGCACTCCACGGCGTGGCGGTTTGAGCTAAACTGTTGTCGAACGCGGCGTTTCTATTAATTCCTGTCGCTCGCTTTGAACGTGGGCGAGGAACGTTGCATTTCATTTTCCATCAAAAAAAAGTGAAGCTTTGTGACTACCTTCATTTTTTTATTTTTTTAACTATCCATATACATATTCAAATTTAAATATTAGATTCATTGACCGCCTCACTTGATATGTCTACATGCATGTTTTTACTCTACTGAAATGTGTGCACTTTCCAGCTCTGCCATGAGAAGAATTCATTATGTCGGATGTTGTTATATTGTTATTGATATGTGTTGTTTCTGTTCTTTGTGTGTGTATTCTTGAAGGTATGCCAGCCTGTATTTCTGTTGTGCAATTGAAGAGCAGGACAATGAGCTGATCACACTAGAGGTCATCCACCGCTTCGTAGAGCTTCTGGATAAGTACTTTGGCAGTGTAAGTCACAGATGTCTGTGTCCCTGTTCTGTTTGCTTTCTCTCTCTCTGTAACTTTAGTTTAGCGGTGTGGAAATCAATTACAGAGTTAAGTGAGAAGTTTTACCTCCCAAGAGCATGTAAAGTATTTCCCTGCTGTAAAAAGCATTGATCGCCTGTGTGTGTTTGTGCAGGTGTGTGAGCTGGACATCATCTTTAACTTTGAGAAGGCCTACTTCATTCTCGATGAGTTCCTGATGGGAGGAGAGATACAGGATACATCTAAGAAGAGCGTCCTCAAAGCTATTGAACAAGCAGACCTACTGCAGGAGGTGAGCTGGGCTTGAGGCTTTCACTCGCCACCTCCACCAAGGAGTGCTGGGGTTTCACTTCTGCCTCTGTATCTAACTGATGCAGGTTATCCCTAAAATGGAACGTATGTCCATGAAATCTTGTAGAAAATACAGACTCAGTTCATTTTTACCTGGAACATTTCACGGAAATTCTATTGATGTTAGCAGGCTCTGTCTTTATGTCAGGCATGACATACTACTACAATCTACTATAATACGCTTTTGACAGCGAAAGCGTTTAATATTTATTTCAAATGTGACCTACTATTTAAGACAAATACCTAGTAGAGCTATTCCAGGGACCCAGGAGCCATTATAGGATCTAAGGAACCTGTGTTTCTACCAGAGGAACCAGAGTATAAATTTAGTGCCATATCAGCTGGCCTTCAAAAACTCTGACGTTCATTAATTCCCGGAACTATGCGCTTTAAAATGGATGTTTACACACCGGGGGCGTTTTTTTTTCATGCAATTTAATTGGCTTGTAAATGTGTATTTTTTCGAACTGTTGTATTTGGCTTGAATACTTTCACACAGCACGTGAACATAACACGGAAAGAAAACAATGTTGTTGTTTTTTTCGGAACAAAAAGTTGTTTTTTTTTGATTTTATTTATTTTTTTAATTTTTTTTTTTTTTCTCTGATCTTTCGCAACACAAGGACAGGCATCAACATATACACTATAGTAGTTCAGCCGAGGGTTATGAGTTATCGTAGGATTATAGAACAACAACATCGAGGCTTTGTAGTCTGAACCAATACGGCAAAATATAATCCTAGCATACAGCATGCTAGATCCCACAGCCCAAAACATATACACTGCCTAACTGTTAACCGGAGAGAACTCCTATTCTCTCTAAAAGGAAACTCAATAAAATAGAGAATGATGTTTAATCCATATAAAAAAAAAATAATAATAATAATTTGGAAGAATGAACATGGAAGTGTTGCAACTGTCGCAAATTTGCATTGCTGCCAGTATGAATTGTTTAAATACGAAATATTCCCAGGGGAGTATTTTTAAATGTTCGTGTTGTTGTTTTTGCCCTTTGGTGTATTAAGGCCTGAAAACTGGCAAAATTTAGATTTCATACATGCAATCAGAAATCATATTTGTGTTTTTTTTTTTTTTTTTTTTTTTTTTTTTTAAAAATAGTTTTGAAGTATAACTGAGTCATCCATTCTACCGTCTCTGTGTTTCCCTTTACAGGAGGACGAGTCACCCAGGAGTGTGTTGGAGGAGATGGGCCTGGCTTAGTACACAGCAGAGTTGTGAGAGACTATAGATACTAAGGCAGAGGGCTGGATGAGAGGGGCGGGGAACAATCTGGGATTGAACATGCGTGGACTGACATCGTTTGGTTCAGTGTATCTTTGGCTCTGGGGTCTGATGTACAGTGTTTAACTTGAGAAGAGACTTGGTTAACAATGGAAGAACCTTGCATTGACGGGCCCTTTTTAGCTCTGTGTGTGTGTGTGTGTGTGTGTGTGTGTGTGTGTGTGTGTGTGTGTGTGTGTGTGTGTGTGGGGGTGGGGGGGGGGGGGGGGGTTCAGTTTTTTAAAGGGCTGAGATGGAGTCCAGCTTAGTTTATCAGAGAGTTAAAATAATAATCCACAGTGGACATTAGAGTCACAGTGAGGCAGCTTGGCCGACTGATTCTTAAATGCAAACAGTCACACCTCGTAGTTTGTCAGGTACCGACCATGGACCGACACGAGGTTAGGGGGTTTGGGTAAAATAAGATAAGTGAGCATCGCTTAAATGAGAAGTCTGATGTGATTTTATATTTTTTGTACTTTCAGCGATTCTCATAAAAAAGACCAAACCTAACAATTGAGTTTAGTCCGTCTCTGAATATGTTCAGATTTCTCTACGCTGTCTGTGACACTCAGCTCCAAACCCATTGGTTCCTACTGAAGACATTTCTGTTTTGAAAACAGATCACAAATATATATCGTTTTAATTTTTTAATTTTTATTTTTTTAAAGGCTCAATTAAAAGACAGCTGCCAACTGTAGTTTTTAAGCAAATGTTACCCAAACAGTAGATTTAGATTTATTTATTGATAACATGTAACAAATGAGTAAAAAGAGAAAACAAAAAATTACAAATACATTGAACACTAAACATAAAATAAACTCTTAAATATACACATTCTCATAAACAATATAAATTAATAATTTAAATAGATATTACCTGTCCAAAAAGGAGTAATAAGAACTATAGCCTACCCTTTCTCCATAACTAATAAAAAACTATTAACTTAATATTTATCAAGAGGAAATTTATGTGCATTTATTGGGAACTATTTTCAGCGGCGGATTTATCTACATTTGCAGCTCTAGTGTTTGTTTCCGGCAGCAGTACGTGTATGTGGGATTGAATCAAAATGAACTACATGTGTTTTCATGGTAATGAAGGAACATGTCACTCAGTGCAACAGTGTGGCTTATTAATGTGTTTTTAATCGTTTTTAGACCCCAATAGAGCTCTATGGCGCAGCAGAAAAAGATATATCACGTATCAGATGCGCACACAATACTTTATTAGTACGTTAGTAGGATACATTTATTGTTGGGTTAGGTCTGCACGTGAGATTTGGTGACCATCAGAAAAAAATTAATTATACCACCAGATATTTTAAAGTAATATTCTGTGTTTATGCAAATATTTTATATTATTCCAATTATTTGAACTGCACTTCATGTTTTTAAAAAGTTCTATAGATTTTTCTCCTAAAGGCAGAGTTGTTTTGTTTGGAATTCATTCCTGTATCGGTGATTGTCCCATTTTACCCAACGTGACGGGCCCCGCGTGATGAACTGCATTGTGGATTGTGAAATAATGAACCAAAGACATTTGAGATTTGCACCACAGCCTAAAATAACTTGTTTACATATGAGCCACGCATATGTACCGTAAGTGGACTGATGTACCAGACGAGATGGAAATGTCAAGTCTGTCTTATGCAATTTAACAAAGTGCAACTGAGAATCTCGCTTAGTTTTTCTCCAGACAGCAGGAAAGAAAAAAAAAACTCTGCGAGATGGAATGAAAAATTAAGAGTTCAGCGTTGTTTGAACTTGACATGGGTCTGCTGGTACTAACCGGTACTACGTGTTAGGACTGGATTGAAAAATCAAGGCAATTAGAAATAAACAGAATTTTAGACGAGTAAATCGGACAGTCCTGTACGTGCCGAAACAATGTTTGATCAGTTTGACTGTGTGGTAGTTACTGATGTCGGTGATCTGTTTTGAACGGCCATCTTGGTCAAGATGAGCAACCGCTGCTAGAGTAATGGAAGTGAGCAAAGGAAAAGCGCGAGATCTCATGTTTAAAGCTCTTCCTGCAACACGGGTGTATTGTTGAAGTTGGTTAATCATTTAATTTAAGCAAAGTGCATTTCTTAAACAGTACTATGCCTGCAACCACTTTTGAACCAATTCTTTAGGGGTGTAACAGTTCACTGTCAGTTTGCTTTACCTCGTTAAGAAAAAACAAAAAACAAAACCTAGATCAACCGACAGTATAAACATGGTTTCCTTGATGAAGTGGAAGAATGTTTTATTTATTTATTTCTCCCCCCCATCTCAATTTGCCTTCAATTGACTGGTCGGTCAGGTCAGCTTGTTGTCAGACGAATCATTTGGCGTCATTGAGCACATGCACAAACATCTTGTGTCTATGCTCGCATGTGGAGTTGGCGTTTGATAGAATTATGTTGAATCTGAATCCAGAATTTACTCCACTCATTGAATCTGAATCTTTTTCGCATCCAAATTAATAAAAAAAAAAAGAAAGAAAGAAGCAAAAACCAAATAGAAATGACAAGTGTAGTCTACTGATAATCTGAAACTATTGATCTGATACAAAAAAATATATAACTGGGAGATGTACATATACATTTTTTTTTTTTTTTTTTTTATTAAAGAATCAACATTAATTAGCTGCAGTTGAAATAATCTGTTGCCGCCAATGTTTTATCATTTTACCTTGCGAGACGACAAAATATTCCAAAACGGGCACAGCAATCCAACCAACTCTACTCCCGCTGAGAGAATATGTGAACTGTTACACCACTGGTATTTAGTATGTGTGTGTGTGTGTGTGTGTGTGTGTGTGTGTGTGTGTGAGAGATACGTTATGCATGACATGTTTACTTCATAGAAAGCTGTGGACAGGGATCAGTATGTTAGCTATATAAACTTCTTTGCAATCAGATGTAGGTTTTGTACAAAAGATCGTAGTTGATTCAGGAAAAATAAATTATTAAAAATGATCCATGTTCAGTCAGATTTCAGCAAATGTCCGCTTTTTAAAAATGAATATGTCTGAAATGAGTCCAACTAGGTGACCATGCAGTAGGTTTTTCTATAAACTCCCAATTGGCTTGTTGTCTTGACGTCACTATTTATACTGTGACAATGTAGAGTATGTCAGAGCTTTTCACAAAAAAAAAAAAAAAAACTTTCTGAACTAGGGGCCGGGTGATATGTTAATTTAGGTAAAATGTATGATTTATCATCAGATATTTTTGGAAAATAATTGCTTTTAAGCTTTATCACAATATTAATTCCAATATCGTTTCAGTGGCTGCCGCTTGATAGGGTTTTGTGACATTTTCCAATCCTATGTACAGAGGAAAATCTTACAATGTATGCACGTTTTTCATTATACAGGGATATTATTTATATAATGTCCTCTCAGGAGTTCTGGACAAACCACCTCTAATAGGAAATTCATTTTCTTTTGTTTCTTTGTGCTCTCATGAACTCATGTGACCCGCTCATCTGCTTTTCTGTACAGAAAGAGAACTTTTAAGTGAATATTGAACTGCAACACTATGTTCTCTAAGAAGAACTACATCCTCCAAATGACCTTTGTGCAGGTGTACCTCCTGGAAAAACTGAGAAAAGGTCAGGCTGCAGGACATTCAGCCTGAACGTGCAGCGCTGTTGTCTGTAAACAGCAAGGACTAATCCTTTGTTTTCCTCTGCTGAATTCTGAATGTTAGTCCGTGTTTTAAGAGTAAGGGCTCACTGTGTGATCTGATTGTTTTCTCTGTCGGCATGTAGTGGAACAAATGGAAAAGAAGAGTGTGTTGGGAAGAGGCACGATGTGCTGAAAACCGCTGCAAAGCAAAAAAGATTGTCGCTAATTTATGTACAGTATGTGGAGCAGCGTTTGGAGCAAAAATATTTGAGTCCTGAGATAATATTCTGAGAAACATGATGGAAATGTTTTTTTTAAAGGGGACAGATGTTTTAAAAATAAAAAATAGAAAATTGTTTTGTACTTGTATTTTGAGTTTTTACTCAAAACAGATTATTTTTCTCATACTGTCTGTCTGAATATACCTGTATTCGCCCTCTGTCTGAAACGCTCCGTTTTAGCGCCTGTCTCTTTAAGACCCCCCTCCAGAAAAGTCTGCTCTGATTGGCTTACGAGAAAAATTGCATCGATAGTTCTCAAGCCGTTTTTTGGAGATACTCAGATGGGGAGGGGGTACTTTTATAATGAGCCTGCGTGTGACACAGGAAGGGGAGACGAGTCTGAATGGCTTGTTGAATCTCATGTTTTCTGACCGAGGCAGCCCACAAATAACTGAGCAGGTCGTCTTATTTCACAGGTTTTGGGTTGGTACACACTCCAGATACCCACGTGTGTCAACAACTGAAAAAGCGAGTTTTTCATAATATGTCCCCTTCAAGTCTTGCCCTTTTCTTGTAAATGAAATCTCAGAATTGAAATATATCTCATCCCTGTGGCCCTAAAGGACTTGTTGTGCTTTAAACGAAAGTACTATTTGTCGTCTGACCATGTCTTAACACAAGCCTGTTTCTAGCCGCTCTGAATGTCCACACTGGAAGGCTGCCGTCCTAGCTGCATCCCCGATCTCTCGCTAACAGTTTAGTGTCTCTTGTGTATCTTAGTAGTCGTGATGCAATAACAGCTCTCACTTTCAGGCCGTCTCTCTTTGAAGGCTTTTATGGTGTAACTCTGTTGTACACACGTCAAATGACGGAGGCAACCTTCACACCTCTACACATCTGGCCAATTGCTGCGTGAGGTTGCCGTGGTTTGTTTGAATGTTTTTTTTTTTTCAAATTATTAACCCTGACCTGCTCCCCATATCCTCCTTCAAAGAGACATTCTTTGAATAGTGTGTTGAATAAGGTTATTTTCCGTCTCCAATTGGGGTAGATTCTATTTAACGTAATTTCCAGACTATTCAGCGCATCTGAATATAAGCCGCACCCACTGAATTTTTAAAAAATATGTATTTTGTACATAAATAAGCCGCACATGTCTATAAGCCGCAGGTGCCTACCGGTACATTGAAACAAATTAACTTTACACAGGCTTTAACGAAACACGGCTTGGAACAAAAATAAATAGGCTTTTAAACGCCTTCAACTTGAAAGCTGCATCATATGCCTTTCTCCGTGTCTTTGCCATGATGAGGGTGACAAAATGACTACCGTAATCAGAATCGTGACCATTCATAATGTCCGCTGTTTAAAATGTCCGCTGTTCATAATGTCCGCTGCTGAAGACATTCCAAGAACTAATAATGCAATTGAAGGTTGGCATAATGTTTTTAGAGGTTCATTTGGTACACTGAATGAAACACCGAGAAATTTCGTAAAAAAGTTAATTACCGTAATGAATGGGAAGTTTGAGCGCGCTCGATTTACGTCACATTATGCGACGGTGCTCAGTTTTTTGGCAACATGAAGCTTGTGAAAGCGGGAAAAATCCATAAATTAGCCGCGTCATTGTATAAACCGCGAGGTTCAAAGTGTGGGAAAAAAGTAGCGGCTTATAGTCCGGAAATTATGGTAATGCCCAGTTTGAAATTTGTCTTTGGTCAATCAGTTACTATATGCAATGACTCAATTTATTTGGTGTTTTTTTTTTTTTGTTTTTTTTTCTTCTTCTTCTTCTTCTTGTTCATAAATTGGTTCACGTGAAAGAGAATGAAGCTTTTGATTTGAAATCTCTTTGTTTAAAGGTTGTTTGGTTCCTTGGAGGAGACTAGACAGTGTGTGGCTCAGAGAGCTGCCAGGGGCCGTGTCGTAGGAAAGCAGAATCTCAGCGACTCTGTAAGGCAGACAAATGCTAAAGGGACTCTGTGTGTGAATGTAATTTTATAAAGAAATAAACAATTTTAAGCTAAATGAAATGGTGTGCTGATGTTTTGTAAACGTCTGTGCTCGTGTGTATGTGAAGTCAGCAGGTATTACACATACAAATGCAGAGCTTGGAAAAACTAAGGCATTATAATTAATGTTCCAAAACTTTTGGTGACTTTAGGAGACATTTAAAGATGCAAATACACAAAGTTAGTAAACTAAAGACCTAAATGTGTGTTTTTGATGTTTTCTTTAGACTAGTCCCAAAGAAGACATGGAAGCAAAAACCAGTGGTGGAAGAAGTACTTAGATCTTGTACTTAAGTAAAAGTAGTAATACCACACAAATACAAATACTCTTGTTACATGCAAAAGTCATTCATTCAACTTTTTACTAAAGTAAAAGTACTCATTATGCAGTATGGACCATTTCACAATACTGTGTATTATATTAATGGATTATTAATATTGATGCATTATGTTTACTTTACTTTAATGTTGCAGCTGGTAAAGGAGGAGTTTATTTGAATTACTTTATATACTTTATCTGCTGGGTATCTTGGGAATGTTGACCCTCGGGATCCATAAAGTTTTCTTATTTATAATAATAAGTCATAATTAATGTTGAATATATTTTGTATTATTATCGTAATCTTCAAAGTAACTAGTGACTAAGTACAACATTTGCCTCTGAGATGTAGTGGAGTAGAAGTATAAAGTAGCAGAAATTGGAAATACTCGAGTCAAATACAGGTACCTCAAAATTGTATTTAAGTACAGTACTTGACTTAATTTACTCAGTTACTTTCCACCACTGATGGTAACAAGTCGTTCCTGCTGTCTAATGGATGTAGTGGAGTTACAGTAAATGTCCAACTTTCCATATCCTTTCTGATTATGTAACAAGTATTGTACTCTTGATTTCAACCTGTTCTCTCTCCACTCCCTCTTAAACACAAAGTCTACCGTCGTCTTTGTTCCTTGACAGTAAGGCTGTGTGTAATGAGTGGGTAGACGCCAACACTAACACCAACATGCAACAGTGTAGCAAGTATTGAACTTACTGAAAGGTGACACTGCATTTGGTCCCTGAGTCAGAGAGCATGTATTGACCAGCAGGGGGTGCTGCAGCCGCTCTGTAAATGTCTAATCACAGTATATATTGTCATGCACTTACACTAGCACATGCTTATTTCTTTTTCCTTTTTTTTTTTCTTCCTTTTTGTTGCTTTTATTTGTGTTAAACACACATTTGTGTTAAACACACCTTGTGTGGAACACAAGGGAGAAATATTGAAAATAAATAGCATGGTGAATGAAAATGATAGATAAGATGGAAAAGAAGAGAATAAAAAAGAATAGAGAATGTACATATGTATAGCTGGTTTGTGTATAAATATGGGAAAACAATCTCTCCACAAGGTCCATTTAGTAACTGTCCGGTATAGTTTTCCAAACATATTACATCATCGTCCTATAAGATGGAGATTCACAGTTGGAAATTGTTTGTGTTTGTATATATTTTCTTTCTAAACACTTTAAATGTTAAAAGGGAAAACTCTTTTTTTTCTGTTACTTCATATAAAAATAATTAAATACATGTATGTGGGAATTCGCTCACATTTATGTGTCACCTTTTTGGGGAAAATACTACTATAGTGAACTGTGCATCTTCATATATGTGACTGCATTAAGAATTTGTAACACATGAGGCAACGTGTTATTTCTCTAGTCCATCTCCAGGCCTACATGCGAGTATGATTGGGTGCATTCACAACCAGCCTGAGGGACTACCACCTCCAATATGAATGAAAACAACACATTTTTCAGATATAATATACAACGAATGTGTTTGCCAATCAGTGCTTATTCTCCAAAAAGAAATACCCATGCTGTGTCCCCGGAAAACGCTGGCTCCGGCCCTGAGAGATGGCACCGTACAGTAAATTGCGAATTCATTCACCAGCTTCTGTTCATTCAGCAGCGCGAGCACTGCAGCTAATTGGTTCGATCAAAGAGGGGAGGGGAGGGGAGAGCAGAGCAGTACAATCTTATGAATGAAACCCAGTCTGGTGACGTCAATGGGGATCGCTTGACGCATGAAACACGTGGGCCGGGAGGACCGAGGTATAAGAGCTCAGCAGCCGCTGTCCGTGGTGCTGAAATCAGTACAACCAAGGAGCGGAATCCCGGGAGAGGAGAGCAGGACTAGACCGCAACTAGGCAACAGTGACAACAGTTCACATTAGGCAACAACTCGCAGAAAAACAACAACAACTACAACAACCACCACACAGTGCAGGGGGGCTCTGTGCGTGGCAGCGGGACTTCCAGCAGTTTCAGTGTGACGTGACGTGGAGGGGAAGCTGGAATCCCCCCGCTGCTCCGACTGAGCTGCTAGTAAGTAGCAACTTGTTTGGCATTACTTTACTTAGTCTTCTGGAAAGAGAAACTTGTTGGGTTGGCTGACTGAATATTGATTCTCAGAAATGTTGTGAAAATTGTAAAACCGCTCCGTATGTTTTTCACTGTGCAGAGTGCAGATCATCCAAAAAAAATGTTAATGTTTAATTTAGGAGAGAACATTTGAATCCCTTTTTAGAAATATGACACATAGTCTATTTATTGGTCAATTAAATTACACATTTTTTAAGCAACAGTTTACAGACATGCGCGGTTTTTAAATGAGATTGTGCATGACGTTGCGGTGAATGACAGCCGCTGTGGGAGCTGCAGGTATTGTTACTTGGACTGGCCATAATTCAACACAGGGGGCTGTATTTTCCTCCTCCTCATCACAATTATAGTCATCTCCAACCATCATCACCATGACTCGTCTTGCCAAAAATAACCCAATAAAAAAATGGATCTGTTTCATGTGCATTAAAGTTGTGACGGTAAAACATTAAAAAAAAAAAAAAAAAAAGGTTTTGATACCACAGAGCGAATGACATTCCTTTGTCGTGTCTAAAATGTCTGCAACACTGACGTCCATGATTGCAGGCTGTGGGCATTATATGCTGGCAGATTTTTCTTGATTCTAGCCTCTCAAAAACGGATTATTCATCTGTTTTTCTTGTGTGACCTGCTCAGGCCAGAAGCCTAAACTATACATTCTGACGGAGAGAATAAGACAGATGCAGCCAAGCTGATCTGTTTGGTTTATAGGCGTATGGAAGATGAGATAAATCATCAATCATACGCTGCGTGTTTGCACATCACGCATCACACATCCCCTGCAAACCAGCCACCTCCACTGCAGAACATGCCTGCTCAATTACTCATTTGGTCTGTTATTGGCTCTTGAAATGTCTTTCTTTTTTCTTTTTTTTTTTACATAAAAAAAAAAAAAGAAGAAATCAATACGTTGCATCGCAAATAAAGTTGTTTCGGACATTTCTTTTTAAAAAGGTTGAATCATCTCTGCAATAGTAATTTATCAAAAAAGATTACAAAATTCTTATTTTTATGAAAATTGTTGTTGCTTGTTTTTTTTTTTTTTTTTTTTTTTTTTTTTTTTTTTTTTTTTTTTTTTTATTAATACTTGTCTTAAGAAAAGATAGGCCTACCGCAGATATATATTTTTTTTTGCAGTGTTCTAAAAGTAACTGCAGCAAACAGTGTGGCATGGTGCCATGCAGCACAGCGGTGGTCCATAAAAAGAAGAGCAGGTTATTATGGCGATGCAAGCGACCTGGAGCCACACACTGATCCATTTGTGCGCACATTCTAGACTGTAGAGTAGACAAGTATGGAGGCGTGTTGCCATTTGAGAAGAAGGAATGGCAATATGCGTGCTAGTCAACGTCACTGCACCTGTTGCCCCCCCCCACACACACACACACGTACACACACACACACTGGAGAGCCACATACCGCTGCTTGTTTTCATATCCCTACTCTGGCCCATTAGATAAACTAGGGCTTTTTCAGTCGATCAAGAGTTGCTGCCTCCTAACTCTTCATAGGCTGACACCTGAAGTGTAAATGTTCTCACATGTTAAATACGACCTATGACTAGTTGCACCAAGTTGTGAATGTTTTTAAAGTTGGAGAATAAAGGGGTAAAAACCTGGGAACTTGGAAAATTATTAATACTGTAGGTTTATTTTAAATACCATATTTAAATATTTTCATATCACGGGGTATATATTAGAACATCACTCGCTAATTCCCCACCCTGACCTATTACACCCGTACTTTCGACCTTGCTACATTAAGTACAGTAATAGCAATTTGAAGTGCAGAATTGTCTAATAATGGCAACGTTGCTATGGTTGTGATTTCGTGCTACAGGGCAAGAAGTCGGAGAGTTATTGAAACTGAAGATGTGTTTCTTTGTTTTTTTCTCTCCCCCAGGCATTTCTGACCCCCCGCGCTGCTCACAGCGGACCCTTTTCTGAGTGACCATGATTGGGTACCACGATGCCTCAAGTGCCCTTACCCTCCTAGTCCTCCTGACTGGGGCTTCCTTCCTCTGTCTGTCCACCCCCAGCCCGGTCAACGTCCCTGGAGATGTTGTTAACCTACACAGAGATTCTCCTCCTGGAAGGGACGAGGAGAGACGATCAATACAGAAAGAAGAGGCAGAGGAAGAAGAGGAACTCTTTAAAGATGTGGATCCCAAAACACTAGCGGCGGTTTTACTGGAGGCATTGAATCACTCACAAGTAGAGAAACGCAGGGAGGGAGGGGAGCGCGATGGCATGGGAGAAGAAATGAAGGCTGAGATGGGGGAAGTTAAAAAAGACGAAGCAAACAGAGAAGTGAGAACGATGGAGGGAGCAGACAGAGATAGAGATGGACGACAGGAGTTAGAGCTGCTGATGGCTGCACAGGGGAAGGAGCGGGAAAGAGAGGAGGAAGAGGAGAGGAAGAAAGCTCAGGAAGAAGAGGAGAAGATGACAGAAAAGGTGACCAGTCATACCACAAGTCAGATAGTCCAGGTCCAAACAGAGCTGCAGCCCTCTAGTCACGATGGAATAAGGGAGAACGGGCAGGGTGCTGCCTCCCAGCTGGGGGCAATCAGCCCTGAACAAAGCAACAACGAGGAGGAGGAGCAGCTCAGCCCAGAGGAGCTAAAGAACCTTGAGACCATGATGAAGGAGTTCCCTCGTTTGAACACAGCCACGAAGAGGGAGGGAGATTCAGAGCTAAACCAGAGAGAGAGCAGAGGCTACAGCAGCTACAACGACATCATACCAATCAATAAAGGCAACGACCTCGGCATGTCTAAGAAGAAACTGAAATGGCAAGAGGAGACACAGAAAGGCCTGAACTTCCCAACATTCAGGGGAGGCAATTTTATGGATGACTTTGAGGACAATAATTATGCTGGCAGTAATGCAGCACAGACCCAGCTTCCGGCAGAGCAGGAGATGATGGAAGGTGATGAACCACAGGAGGAGGAGGTGGAGGAGGAGGAAGACGAGAAAGTGTTGAGTCCCGAGGAGGAGGAGGCTCAGGCTAAAGCAGAGCAAGAGGAGATGAGGAGGCAGGCGGCCGAGGCACAGAGAGCCAAGATGGAGGAGGAGAAGTTGGCCGACATTGCCTCGGACATGCTGCTGCGCTACATGGTCAAACAGAATAACGGGAACAAGAAGTACAGCTCGTCTCTGTCCAATGCCGCAGAGGACAAGAGGTCCGATGAGGAACAGGAAGTGACGGAGGAGGACGATATCGATCCCCAGACCATCGACAAGCTGATTGAGATCTCCAACAAGCTCCACCTCCCTGCTGACGACGTGGTGGATATCATCAGCGATGTGGAAAAGAAGAAAAAGAAAGACGTGCCGCCAGAGATGAATTCTCGTTGGCAGCGACCTCCAACTCCGTTGTCTTCTTCATTCTCATCAACCAATGGTTTCTCAGCGTCGCAGATTCCAACCGATCAAAACAGCTTCCCCATCTCTAAGCAACCCTCTCCGGCTGTCAATCTCCTCAAAACTTGGTTGGAGGAGAAATCGCAAATGAAATCGCAGGATCTCTGGAGCAAACCTGCAAAGTTTCTGGTAGCCAATCAAAATCGTTGGCCCAAACCTCAGAAGCCGCTGTCGTACAAACAAGACCTTTGGCTCAAATCACCCAAGTCTGTTTGGACTGGCTACCCTTTGTACCCCTACAAATACCCATCCTATTACCAGAGGAAGCAGTACCCAGACTACTACCCCATGTATTTCCCTCCTCCCCCAAGACCCAAACCCCGTTACTACATCCCCAAACCTGCTCTCACCCTCAACAACTTCCTGGGAAATTCCGTGGATGACACCTACTCTTTCCCTCCCAAACGCCGTTACCACAGCTGGGTCCAACCTCGTCTGAGAAGCCCCCCCGCAGGCCTCCAACAGAGGCCTTACTACACCAGCTACCGGTTTCAGCCATTATCCATCCCCAAACCACGTTCCCCTCCCCGTATGTCTCTGATCCCTCCTCAACAGAAGTTTTATTACTCCCTGGCGGCACCTGCTGTGACGAGAAATGAAGATTATTACGTAGCTGGAAAGCAGCCAGAAAGCAGCAACCATGACAATCTGGAGAAATACATACAGCAGATACTCATGAAGAGACCGATTTTAGACTGAAAGGGGGGTGAGAGGAGAGCAAGAATACAGGAAATGGAAAAGAAGAGAGATGAACAGAAAAGTATTTATTTTGGATTGAGTTTTTCTGGTATTTGGTTTTGTTTTACATATGTAACAAGTTTCTTTCTCCTGTTTTAAATGGTTGTTATTTGGACAAGGACATTAAGGAGGATTTTTCCAGAGGTAGTCTGGATAAAATGTAACTTTGCCAGGAAAATGAAAGGAAAGATACACATTTGCACTCCTCCTCTGTGAAGGAGGGGAAACACGATGAAAGTGGTCTGTTGGAAAGCATGACGCGGCAAAGATTTGTATCATGGTAGAACTTTTCATCCAAACTCCCGGCATGACAACATTCTCCATTTGGACATTTGACAATGCCAACAAAGGAGGACACTTAAATATGTTGTTACATGTACCTTTTAAAAAAAATATATATCTTTTTCAGAGTCAGAGAGTCGGATACATAAAAGGCAGTGATGGATGCTGGGAAATGTTTGATGGCTGATGGAATTTTACTGTCTAAACACAAAGAGAATATTTGTGTAATTAACTCAGGCAGGGAAATTTGAAAAATATTTCATAAACATAATCTTTTTAAAATGACCTACACGAAATGGCCAAAACTATTTGGACGGCAAACATTCCAGACATGTGTGATTCAGACACAACAGCATTATTGAGGTCCGAAAGGGATGTTGGGTGTTAAGGCCTGGCTTAAGTCGATATTATACTTTCCGCATGTACGAGTACGCAAGTCATAGGGTTAGCCTGGCGTAAATCTTCGTCATCAGAGGGTATAAGCGAAGGCTCTGTGCGGATGCCTGCGTACTGCCAATATGTTGTGACCGCATGGACAGTCCATATGGCCCCTCCGCTGCAAGTGTTAGCGTAGAGCTCTGTTGGAGCATGTGTTGAACACGTTCTCCAAGCAAACAGTGCAAACAGAACTTTCCCTTCATTGGAACTAAGGGGCCCAAAACCGGGAAAAAGATCCCCAGACCACAAGGTTTCTATATACTTTTGGCCATGTAATGTATCAACTGATGCACCTATCGTCTCTAGAGATAAAATCATCATCATACATAATCTTGGAATGGCCCCTTGTCGAAGCCATTCACTATCTCATTTTTTAAAATGAATACATTTTTATGCAAATGTATAATTTTGTGTTATTTGTATAGAAATGCAGCAAAAACATTTCAGCAGAATAGCACCTTCACTTTATGTATACTCACACATACCCACCAATGCTCTTTATAATGAAATATAATGCACCAAAAAGCATATTTCATACAAAGGGCTGTGGAAGCCACACTACCATCACTATAATGGCTTGGATGACTCATCCTTTTGCATAACTTCAATTACCTTGTTGCTATGGTGCCAAAGCCTGGCCAAACTCTATATGGCATTCTTTTGATGCCTTCAGAGGAGGATGCAGTGGGGGAGGCATACTGCTCTTTTACTTAACACATGCATTTTAAAGGATAAGACTGGTGTTATTCTTTTTTTTATTCTATATCACCAAATGTGTTCAATATTTTCTTACTTCCCTACCCTGTCTGTAGCACTCAGTTTACATTTGTGATATAGAAAATCACCAACCTTATCCTATAAAGATACCCTCCATGGTTTCGTTATAGCACCCCAAAAGTTCCCCTAAATCCCAAAGTTCCCTTCAGCATTTAGTCCGATTTTAGTATACAACATTTATTTTTCATAGATTATTATCAACTCAAAGTCTATTTTGATGTTTTTTCTTGTTGTCCTAATGTTGCACAACCATCAATCATACATTTTATACATTTGTAGGTAGGAAGTTGTTTCCAAACTCTGGGCTGAAATCGGCTGCCTTACATGTCACTGTGACATTCTTAACATTACGCTTTGTGTTTTTCCTTTTTTTTCTCTTTTGTACCATTTTATATTATCCATGAAATCAAGGCTGTAATCACTTTTGTAATGGAAGCCGATAATGGAAATGATTTTCTGGAACTGATTCCACTGGAGATGGGACCAGTTTGCTCATTTTCAGGTAAAGCTAAAGTTTAATTGACAATTTTAAAAACATGGTGAAGGGATTCTTCTTGGATTGGACGGCAGTGTTATAAAAATGATTGTAAAAAAAAAAAAAAAAGAGTTTTTTTTAACATGCAAAAAAAGGATTGTATTTGCTGACATTTCCTTGCTTCACTTAAGTGGCTATTGATAATCAGTAATCAATAAACACTTCCTTTTCTCCCGGTTTACCTGTTTTTCAAATACGTCACGGGGAACAAGAGCAGATGTTGCTCTTTGGTTTGTCTGTATTGTTGACCTTTGTGGTCATCTGTTGCCAAGGGACGAGCAAATCTCAACATCTTTGTTGCCAAGCCAAAACAGATTCATGGCATCGACAATCTCATACTGAAAAAAAATGTCAACATGAAACCATTAGTCAAAAAGGAGAGTGAACTGAATTCAGGAGATGGTAGTAAAAACAAAAGCCTTTTTGTAATTTTTAATGATTTATTTTTTATTTTTTACAAGATTAAGAAGGGAGTTACAGATTTAGAAAGAGAAGGGGGGGGGGGCTGAGATATGAAGCGACAGACCATAGGTGAGGGTACAGTGTCTGCACGTTTATGTATACTTGCATCTAAAAATTGCTTCTTTGAAGACGTACAAGCATCAATTAAAAAAGTATAAAAAAATTCAAAGATGACAGAAACAATAACGTCAGTGTACCTTAAAATAGTTTGAGTCATGTGTGCGGCGAGTGTTGTCCATGGTCTTTCTAGATGTACGTTGTTGTAACCATCGTAATAAACATGCGTTTGCTGGATGTAAATATGCGCATGTCAATGATTACTTTTGCTATACATGAAGAAACAATAAAGTGAACTATTTTTATTACAAAATGCTGCATTGTGGTCAGAGATAATTCTTATGTGAGTGTGAGTGCAGACAGCAAAGGTCCTGGATAGCCATCTCACTGAACCTGCACATTCCAGATTCAGACATTCCATATTTTCTTCATATTGTCTTCCTATTTTTGAATTTCATCAATGCCTGAATGACTGAAACGACAGGGCATTGGTATAGATTGATAAAACAAGATTGATGGATGGCTTTTGAAGAGAAATACGTTAAGAACCTCTACATTTTCAACAGCAAATCAAACTAATAATTCCTAAGAGAACATGTTTTGTGTACTATCCAGAGTAACTCACAAACATGTGTTGTGGTTGAGTGGACTAAGAGTGTGTTAACGTTGACATTAGCACCGTGTAAAGTTGTAGATACAAAGCAAAAATACGCGGGATCGTCCGATCAATGAGTTGAACCCGGCTCAGCTTTTGCTCCAAAGCAATTCCACATCACTCGCCAATATATTGTGATGGCCAAGAAAAGAAGTGGAAGTACTCGTACCCTGTAGATTTCTTTGCAAAGTGAACAGCAGTCAAGATGGAGGGAAAGTCATTTGTCAAATTCCATTTAGCTCCATTGTACTGGGGTGGAGGCAGGGGTAGTTACCCCTTAAATGAACAAACATGCTAGAACTGTCAATGTGACTAGATTGCATATAGATAGATTGCATTTGGATAAATACACTCTCCTTCATGAAATATAAATCACATCTAGGGTTAAGAATGATAATCCCCTGTGTAGTCCTTTGGGCAGATTACAGCACAGATAGTAATTAAAGGTGGGAGGGAGCATAAAACGGGATTTGGCTTGCTTTGATACGTCGTGCTGCACCGGGGTGGGGGTGTTCGCAGGGTGATTAGAGGTTAGAGCAGCCATCAGAGAAGATGGTAATTGTGGGCTGCAGGGATGTGCTAACACCCACATGGACCAATAACCACATATGCATGTCTGTCAGGGTTTGAGAAGCACAGAAACTACTGACAAGGAATTCCACCAGCTGTCAAATGAGCTTCTGTAACTCAACCTCAGAACAGACAACGTGAATGGATGTGTACGTTGACTGGGTGGTGCGTGTGAGTGACAGAGGTGCACAGAAAATAAAGGATGAGATTGGACATGCATTAGTGAAGCAGGACTCAGGCTGAGACATGAGGCCACAATTAGGCTACTGCACTGCAAATGTAAGGCTGCTGGTAAAAAAAAAATAAAGAGTAGAGAAAAAGAGAAAGTGGAGAAAACATAGAAGAGAAAGAGGGTGCCAGATGACAGGGTGAGGGAAAAGTAACACAGGGCTGGGCAGAGGCAGGGAGGAGGGAGTGAGGGATGAGATAAGGGAGGAGTGGAGTGGTTGATGGTTGCAGGTCTGCCAATGGAGAGGTGCAGTGATTCATGTTGTCACGTGGTGAAGACTGGGTGACTCATCCACCAACATCATCATGCAGCCACTGCAGAGCACCTAAATACACACATGCACACACACACACACACACACACACACACACACACACACACGCATGCATGCTCATGTACAGAAAACCAGAAGCTGATCAAACATATTCATGAGCATACACATTCTAAGTAGTAAACATTCATTTACATGCTCTATCTTGTTTTTTACTAGATTTTACACTCCAGCAACCTCAGCCCAAATTCATCTTTTAGTCCACATCCTCGGAATTCTTTTAGAATTTCATGTATGTAGCCATACAGTTTTGTGCAAATATATTACGCTCTAGAAGACATAGACACATTGTTTTTAAATGTATTGTTCGACTTCAAAATTATCGGTAGCGTGGCCGAGCGGTCTAAGGCGCTGGATTAAGGCTCCAGTCTCTTCGGAGGCGTGGGTTCGAATCCCACCGCTGCCATCATGTTTTTTTTTTTTTTTTTTTTATTATTACGTATAGTGACGTTTTATTTTATTTTACTAAAAACAATTAATTTCGCCGTTTGATTTATTCTTGTTTTGCCAATGCACAATACTGTCATACCACTTTTGGTACCTTTCCA
The DNA here is from genome assembly GCA_943593645.1 of Bovichtus variegatus. Taxonomy (NCBI): domain Eukaryota; kingdom Metazoa; phylum Chordata; class Actinopteri; order Perciformes; family Bovichtidae; genus Bovichtus; species Bovichtus variegatus. Next base: position 2,457,463 of record CALSCE010010667.1, on the reverse strand, counting down.
ATCTGATTATAGTTCCCATTTATAGGCTGTTCTCTCCATAGTTTAGTTTTGCAGACAGTGCTCACTTCCGGCTGCATATCCCACTCATCTCGCTAGAATTGGCAGAGTTTAAACTCAGCTGTTGGCTTCCCTATCGTTAATGGTGTATAAGTGTTATGATGAAGCTTGTTTGGAAATGTGCACGGCCTGACTCACGATACCTGTGAGTAAGAGTTCAGGGCGGATTGTTCCATTTCCCAATTACGGAACCCGGAAGCAGTTAGAATCCTAGCCTTCAAATTAAGGTGAGAAAGTATTACTTTGAAAGTTCACTTTTTTTGCACGTGTTATAGGCTACATATATGTTTTAAAGGAAATGATATTGGCTGTGTGTGTATGTTTGTGCGCACGCGTGTGTGGGTTTGTTGTCCTATTTGGATCAACCCAGAAATGATAGAGCGTTTAGGCAATAAGCCCAGCGATTTATTAAATGTGCATTGAAGCACAAAGTTAAAGACGGACATTCAATATGAACTTTCCTCTGCTTTCGAATGAAAGTTTAAAAAAAATCTTAAATGGATTTATTGTTAATCAATTTTCATAAAAAGGTCACAAGCCAGGAAAGAAATTAACAAAAAAGTCGAAGGGACATTAAAGAAATATATTTGGACACCACGTTGCTTAATTGTTGTTGTTTTCATTCAAAATGTTGTAAAGAAATTAGGTAAAGGCTGTTAAGGAATATGCAAGAAGTTGTGAGATAACGCTTTTACTCTGAAAATATTGCATGGGAAGACGAATTGTTGTCGTTACAGCCAAACGCAGGCGGGTTGTGGCAGTATGGTCTGTGCGAGCAGGCAGTAAAAGCGAGTTTGTCTCGAGTGTTTTTTCGTGTGTGGCAGTTTAGTTTCCATCAGCGAAGGGAGTTCGAGATGAAGCCTCCTCCTCGTACACGAACCAAACCAGATCGGAACCTGAATCCTGAACCTTTACCAACTTCACGTAAAGTGTCCTGTCAGTGGCAGCGGGCAGAACAGAGGAATCTCCTGAAAGCCCTTAAAAGACTCGACAGGACCATCCGAGGCAACGGAGACATTGACTGTGCTTTTCTGAGAAAACACGTGCCTACTCGGTCCATCTCAGAGGTACGTTATACAACTCAGCTATATAGTTTAGTAGGAAAATGCACATTTTGCCACCTCAGTGAAAACACTGCTTTGGGTAGCTCGACGTTGTAAACACGTGTGGACTGTCCCTTCCTTCCTTTAGATCAACTCGGTCGTGGAATTTCTGAAGAACAAAGTGATCTCCTTGGCGAGCTTTGGACTAAGGAAGCAGACCTGGGAGGAGAATAAGGTCAGAAAGCCCATCGAGGTGTGGACACGCATGGCTTCTGCTATGGCAGGGACTCTCGAAGAACCCATCTCCAATGCTTTCTCTCAGGTACTGCAAGCCTGCTATTAAGTCGGGCTGGGTCCGATCGTTCCTTTTTATTTTGTATCTGATATTTGTTCTTGTACACTATGGAAGTGAAGTGATACCAATCGTAATGACAGTCAATTTCAAAGTAAAACATTTAAAAAAAATATATATATATTGTTTAGAACAGAGCGACCTTCTGCTGCCTGTAGATTTCACTACGGGTCTGAAACATAAAGTGATGTGATGAGTCAAACCTGTATCTACCTGCTCAGTTCTGGATTCTGATCGGTCTCCTCCGCCATCCTCCTCCTCCTCCTCCTCCCTCTGTCTCTCAGATGCTGATAGTGTCCTCCACGGAGCCCTGCACCCTGAAGAACTGTGACCCTCCCCAGGTGTACAGACCACCCAAAGACGAAGACGGGCCTGTTGGACGCACTGTCCCTTTGAGACCAATGCCTTGTTTGCCAGTCAAAGGTCCAGTTCCTCTATTTGATCAAATGTACTCAAATTTGGCGGACAACAAATATTGATATCCAGAGTTTGCATCATTTCCATTTGCATCTGTTTGTGATCGTTTTACCTCTGTTGTTGGTAGTTATTTTGAGTCTCTTTTTCGTTTTTAGTCTCTTTGTAGTCGTTTTGAGTCTTTATGGTTGTTGATTGCATTTATTACATTTTTCTTTAATCAGGCATTCTCATAAAATCTTGTTGCCAAGACAGACCTGAGAACAAAAACAGTAAAACATAATTGAAAACTACACAATACACATAATAATAATACTAATAATAATACATTTGCAATTCATTCAATTTAAAAGGTGCATAGTACCTGAAACCAGTTTTGCCATCATGAGTGCGTACATGACGAATATCTAAGGTTAAGTAGTTACTGGATTGTGTACTGCAGTTAGTAGTAGGGCTGAACAATGAATCGAAATGTTATTGAAGTCGCAATATGGCCTACTGCAATTATCAAATCCCAGAAGGTGAAATATGTGTCAAAATACCATTTTAAATTAAATCCTGTCGCGCTGAAGAGATGTCCCGGCCTATACATCAGATTCTACAGATTTAAGAAAACATCTTTGTTTTGTACAGATCTCCGCAACAATCGCAGCATAGTTAATGTTTTACATTGAAAATAAGAATAATGATGTAAAAAATGAGAATTCCCCCTCGTATATTATCCTATAGCATTTGCAATATCAAATAATCTCAGTTAGATATTCTTTAAAAATTGTTCAGCCTTAGCTACTATATTTAGATTTAGAGGAGATGTGAGGTAGTTTGGAAGGTGAGTAGGGCTTTATAAATGAAGAACATGACATGGCTATTTCTTGACTGTAAGGATGCATTGCTACATGATTAGAGAGCATATTACAGCTTTTACAATGTAAGATTTTTTTCCCCTCTTAGTTGAGCATCCTGGCACCAACACAGCCCCTCCCATCATAGTACTGGTGAACCCAGCGGCAGCCATGAGCCCAGCCTACAGACTCCCAGCATCATCACATGTGGTTACAGTGCCAAACCGCCCGAACCCTCCACCCCAGCAACAGCTTCCTACTACAGCTGGAACTTTATCTGCTACCAGCCCCACCTCTCAGTCTGCTGCCTCCTGCTGTCAGCCAGGTGCAGCAGAAATACACGTTGCGCCTTCTACATCTCCACAACCTGCCTCGCAAACTGCAACGGCAGTTACAGGACAAGTCACGCCTGCTTCTGGCTCTGCAGCAGTGGTAAAGACTTTAATCCGGAATACCCAGCAGAGCAACACCCTACTACCATCAGAGCAACGCCCTACTACCATCTCCACCATCTGTACATCAAAGTCCACTTCACCCGGTCCTCACACGTCCCTCTCCTCCTCTGCCACCAGCCAAACTCCAGTCCCCAGTACTGCAGCATCCTCCGGTGGCCCTCCCACGCACCCACTCTCAGCCCCTGCCACGGCATTTCACGCCAAGTTTGGTCGCACCAGCAAACACGCCACAACAGACAGTCCGAGGATGTTCGGCGTGAAAAGTGTAGTGGACTTTGAGAGGATCTATCGCTACCTGAGTGTCATCCACCAGCCGGATGAAAAGTGTCATCTCACCCAAATGGGTGAGTCCGAGATCCCCTGCTTGGTGTCATCTTTTTAAGTGTAACATCATGGCAGATATTTGAACAAATCCACTGCAGTCACATTCAACATGTATAACATCCGATCGTGTGAGTTCATCCCCTGAAAACACCGTCTCCCTTCTGAAATCCTCTATATAATACAACGGCAGTTTCTATCACACACACACACACACACACACACACACACACACACACACACACAC
>CALSCE010010667.1:2366867-2380474 GCA_943593645.1 Bovichtus variegatus | reverse complement strand
AACAACGTCTGAGCCTGATGGTACCACCTTGGTATCTGAATCAACGGATCCAACTGATTCAGTTACACCAACACCTGTAGAGACCACTTTGCCAACTGAACCTACAGGTTCTACAGATACTGTAACGTCTGAGCCTACCGGTACCACCTCAGAATCTCAATCAACCAGTCAAACTGATTCAATAACATCTGAGCCTACCGATACCCCGTCAGCACCTGAGCAATCCCATCCAACTGACACAGTTACCTCTGAGCCTGGCCTGACTACCATATCACCTGATTATACAGGTTCTACTGACATAACAACGTCTGAGCCTGATGGTACCACCTTGGTATCTGAATCAACGGATCCAACTGATTCCGTTACACCAACACATGCTGAGACCACTTTGCCAACTGAACCTACAGGTTCTACAGATACTGTAACATCTGAGCCTAGCGGTACCACCTCAGATTCTCAATCAACCAGTCAAACTGATTCAGTAACATCTGAGCATGCTGAGACCACATCAGCACCTGAATCAACCAATCCAACTGACACAGTTACCTCTGAGCCTGGACAGACAACCATATCACCTGATCTTACAGGTTCTACTGACACAGCCACATCTGAGCCTGCTGATACTACCTTGGTATCTGAATCAACAGGTCCAACTGATTCAGTTACACCAACACCTGCAGAGACCACTTTACCAACTGAATCTACAGGTTCTACAGATACAGTAACGTCTGACCCTGCCGATACCACGTCAGCACCTGAGCAAACTAATCCAACTGACACAGTTACCTCTGAGCCTGGCCTGACTACCATATCACCTGATCTTACAGGTTCTACTGACATAACAACATCTGAGCCTGATGGTACCACCTTGGTATCTGAATCAACAGTTCCAACTGATTCTGTTACACCAACACCTGCAGAGACCACTTTGCCAACTGAACCTACAGGTTCTACAGATACTGTAACATCTGAGCCTACCGGTACCACCTCAGAATCTCAATCAACCGCTCAAACTGATTCAGTAACATCTGAGTCTGCAGACACCACGTCAGCACCTGAGGAACCCAATCCCACTGACACAGTAACCTCTGAGCTAACACAGACCACATTAGCCATTCAAACATCTAGTCCAACCAACACAGTCACATCTGAATCTGCTAAGACCACATCATCAGCTGAAACAACCACTACAGCAATCCCACCATCTACCGAACCTACTGGACCACCATCCTCACCTCCAACAGAACCATCCACCAGAACATCAACTGTAACAGATCTACCTATTGAACCATCCACTACACAAACAACTACACCACCAACCACACCATCAACCAAACCACCAACTGATCCATCAACCACATCACTAACACCCCCACCTGACACAGCAACAACTCAAACAACCAATCGACCAATCATTACAGTAAAGCCCTTTCTTTGCCAAAATGGGGGCCACTTCAATGGCTCCAACTGCATTTGTCTTGTTGGATATAATGGAACCTTTTGCGAATTTGTTGACACTGTTGAGCCAGGTACTGTCAACCTTTTGCAAGTTGTTATTTTTATGTGCAACTAAAATTTAATGAGCACAAGTTTTTGTTAGTAGTTGTCCTATTTTTTAATTTGTGGTGTCCAATATGCTTGATTCTTTTTGCAGATACACTCAACAGGTCAGTCGTTATTAATGTGGTGATCAATCAAGAATTCAATATAAAATATGAAGACAAAAAGTCATCTGAATACAAAGAATTTGTTGGAAATTTCACCAACCAGGTAAATGGAAAAACTTATGCTGCATGGTTTAAAGCCATGTAGGTACTGGACACATCCATTCAGTAATTCCAAGATAAAGTAACCTCTATGCAATCTTTCCAATGTTGCCGTATATTGTAATGTTGAGGATTTTACAGTATGTTGTAACATTCGGGACTTGTGTTTTATTAAGGATTATAAAAATTAAATGGTGATTATTAAAAAAGGCCACATTGGGGATTTTACACTACTCCAAACAGTACGGACACAGTTCATGTACAGTAGGATAAATGATAATAAAACGCATAATTCCATATGACCAATGTCATTGCTCTATTCTGCACAGAATTTCTGCTTTTGAAACATTATTTATATTATGTTGTTACTATTTCAGATGGAAACATATTACCATCAAAAGAATATATTAAACGTTAAAGAAGTGGTGGTAACTAGTGTGAGGTAATGTACTTGAAACAATTCTGTCATCGTTGTATTTTGCTATACATTGCAAACACAGAAATTAGTGATTATGTTTGTACAAAATTTGTCAGTTTCAATATAACTGTGTTGTTAAATTGCTATGTGCTTTTTTTTGAGAGCTTCTCTCCTATTTTTTTCTTAGCCGTGGAGCCCCTTTGATCACATTCTCAGATAACACTGTGGAAGAGGTAAATCTATTCAAACACGTTTTCTGCAGGATATTTAATAATAAATGAGATATTAACAATTATTCTATCTTTATTTCAGATGAGATCATCATCTGAAGCTATAGCTATCTACAGTATCGCGCCAAGAGCAGAAGGGTAATTTGAGCACAGACACCTTTAAATATTTTACACAGATAATCTCCATAGAATGTAATTTAACATATTAACATAGATTTAAAGCTTTGCATGTTGGCAATCACAGGGAAACAATATGTTAACTGGCTGAATGATTTTCAATAGGGAAACTTTCCACTTAAACACTGACTTTTAGGGTACAGTCTAATCTCACCTTTAAAATGATTTCTACAGGTATTATAAATGCACAAAACAGAAGCAAATAAAGGAAATATCATCACCATTTTGACAACACATACTTTTGCATAAAGAACAAAAACACTGCAAATAAGTAAAGCTCAGGCAAATTGAGCACATACAACAATTCTATACCATATATATGGCATAGAAATATGCTTGCAATTACAGAAACACTGCAAATGAAAGCCATTCAAATTAAAAAAAATTAAAAATAATTGATTTAAAAGACGTTACTGATCCTGCGAGCCTCAATTCTTTAGGCAGGCAGTTCCAAAGCTGAGAGCCCTGACTGCAAAAGTGACGAAACCTTTAATCCTGAGCCGGGGCTAAACTGCCCCCACCTGGAGATCTTGAGGCTCTGGCTCATAGGAGAGCAGCACCTTCTCGAGATCAAAATGTTGTTTTCAAAATCCTAGAAGTTATAAGGATGACAAAATCTCATCAACTCGAACTGGTGCCTCAGCAGACAGGACAGCTGCAGGATCTGGAATGATGAGACACAAAGTTATTGTAAGAAAAAGCGAGTCAGAGTAAAAACCCTTATGAACATCTCATCTTTCCAGATCCTCACTAGAAGTTATGTTTGCCTTATTGTCTATGAAAGGTGCAAAGTCATCATACTTTGGAGGAAAGGTTGACTTTCTGCAAGTGTTTGTTTTACTGATTAGGGCACATTTGGTTAAGCCATAGTTCCTCACATCGGGATTCAGGCAGACGAAACAGGTGTATTAACTTACAATAATAATGACAGAATTATAGGACATTTATAAAAAAAAAAGTAACGACTTCAACTGTACTGACATGCTGTATGAAATGTTTTCTGCCTCAGTGTTAGCGTCACACATGAAGTGGTTTTGGTAATTCCAAACAGCGCCAGCTCTGACGTTATATATGACGACGACGTTAAAGCAGTTGAGGAAGCTCTCGAAGGGCTCGTTGACTGCACAACAGGTAAGACAGAAAATCAATATTTTACTAACCGAATCATATACACAATGCACTGTTAGCAAACAATGAGATCAGAACCATATTCAGTCACATAGAAGAGTTTTATGAACATTAAGTTGTAAGCTTTATGTTATGAATTTGTCCTCTGATCAAAAATACCACACAAAAAACACATTGTGGTATACAGTACATTAAATAGAATGTCAATTCTTTGTCTTCTGAATTTTCAGATTGTCCTTACAACATCACAGCTCAGCCCACAGTTAATAAAACGGAGGCGGATTTGGGATGTAAGTATTACTGCACCGTGTGTACGCACTTTTCATGAAATTCATCAACATCCTTAGTGTGATCTTTCAAATATCAACAGAGAGTTGAGGTACATTTGTGGGCGGTACTGGGCGATTTAATCAATTTTACAAATTTTGCTTTGAGACTTATTCACATTTTCATGCCTCAAGATCCCCTCAGAAATGCAACTGTCCCCTAAAATGTCTGACCTTGACTATACTGACTGGTACCTGTGCAAAGTTTGTCACTTGAGATGTGTTTCCACATTCCTCTGCTAAAGGGGGAGATGTCCGTGCACTGTGTGAAACTATCACTGCCGATCGCAAGCCGCAGAGTTCCGCACCTCCATCTTGGTGCGCACCGCTCAGCCTAGTGCGAGCCAGATCCAGAATTCCTCAGTAAGGGAGAAAGTAGATTTCAACCCCTTTTCAGAGAAATATAAAAAAAAGAAGCTTTTTTTTATCAAAGCAGAGTATTTTTCACATACTTTAAAACTTGTCAGGTGGTGGACTTTAGATAATTAGTAAAATTCCTTAAACGTTCTGATAATAATAGATTTGTTGGCCAGTTCTGGCTAGAAGTATGGAGCCAGGACATTGAAACCTGAACTGAAAAAGGAAACATGTTCATGCTTTTATCAAGGGACATTTCAATTGTCTGTGTGTATGGCCACGTAAAGGTACAGCTGCTAACCTGCTAACATAAATAGCCAGCTTTTCCAAACAGCGAATCATGTTGCTGTGATTTCATTTTTAAAGCATCAGACAAGAGTTATGGTAAAGTTTGATTTACCATTGTAATTGCTAAAGCCTACACACTATGGCCACATGGCACGATAAGACCCTTTTTGAATGTATGCCTTTTGTATGTATGTGTTTTCTGAAGGCATGAAGAAGGTCCTACCATTTAGTTGGCAAGTGTCCCACTGTACTGTAGCTGCTGAGTCTAAATGCATATTTGGCAAAGCTAATATTGACACTGAAGTTACTGACTGTGTTTTTCTCACCAGCTCTATGTGAAAAGTTTGTGAACGATGCGGATATTGCTGTATTCTACGAACCTGTTAATGTTACTGGAACCATCACGTGTGTGACTGTATGTAACATTTTACATACGAGGACTAAAACATGTTACAATAAAGGACTCTGCAGAGTATACAGTAACGTTGGACCTCTTTGCCAGTAAGTTGATTTAGCTCTAGAGTTTGGTGCTTTTGCAAACTTTTTTTTTGTATAATAAACACCTCCGCTAAATGTAGCCTACCGTTAAATATTCAGGATGATTAGCAAGCATACATTTTCAATATCAGTCAATTTAGGTTAGTGTTTTAATTTAAGATGGTTTATTTCAGAGGTATGGACTCAGCGCTTTCAAGCTCCCGGTCTGAAATAGTGAAGCCAATGCATAAGTGGGTGGTGGTGGTCTAGTGGTCAGGATTGCAAATAGAAAACCAGAAGGTTGTGAGTTCAATACCAGGGTTGCCACCTTTGAGCCCCTGAGCAAGGTACTTAACCTTAAGTTGCTCTAGGGGGACTGTCCCTGTAGTTAGTTCACTGTAAGTTGTCTGCTAAATGACCTGTAATGGAATGGAATGGAAGTGCCTTAAACTTGCATTCTTTAAAATTTCCAGCAGGGGGCGACTCCACTGGTTGCAAAAATTAGTCCGGTTGAAGTGTTTTTACAACTTTCACCCTTTTGTCGCTTGCAATGTGAACGTTGCATTATACGTATGTAGAGAGGTATGAATTTTCTCCAACTTCTTTATCCAAAAAGGGTCATGTATTACAATCTGCAAATCTTTCTCCTAGTTCTTCTTTAGGGAAGTCCAGTCGACAGGCCTGTTATTGCGAGGGATAAAGTACAATTATTTTAAACTTTTTTTTTAATAAAAGTTCCTTTGTGCTACTTTATTTTTTCTTGTTTAGCACCGTTGTTCACTGTTTAACTTTGTTCTTCCTCCTCTGTTTCAGTTGCCAAAATGTGAATTCCACTTGGTACTTGGGCGATGACTGCAAATTCCCTATACAGATTACTGCTTTCTTGATAGGTTTAACTGTGAGCCTCTGTTGTCTGGTGTTGACTGTGTCAGGGTTAACTCTATACCTACTGGTCAACAAACACAAGCAAAAACTGTAAGCAACTCTTACTATCAAGCCATTATACCATGTCATTAAAAAGTCAATTTCAGGTGATACTTTGCAGTCCGCAGTATCTGTACCTGGAAAGAGTTCATGGCACTATTAAGTATTTATTCAGCAACCCATGCAGTTATAATCAATAACTTGTCAAATATCTACTACATTGTTCCTGTATGTTAGGACTAAACTTCTTTAAAACTTAAATATAAGACAAGTAGAATATTGAAATCTTCTGGTGCAGACGACTGTGGCCAATACTGTCGAAATCTGTTTCTCTCTTCTTTTCTTTTTTTTTTAAACCCCATTATCTGCACATCTTTTGTAATGGGAAGCTGAAATTATGCAATTTCCTCTGTGTTTGCAGGACTAGAGACTTTAAAGAAATACAGGTGAATGAGTGGCTGAGTCAGGATTTTGAGTGGTCCAGATCCAACAGCACCAATGACGCATGTAATACTGGTAAGTTTATCATTTATTATAACACACTTCATTTTGCAACTTTGCATTTGGCAGCAATGGTGCCATATTGTATTTTGTGTCTTTCTCAGAGTGCAGCCTGCAGCTTGTTTCAAGCACAAAACTCAGAATCGGCTTGTGTGTAACCTTAAAATGATCTACCTGGCCCATATTAATCCATCACTATCTTTATACTTGTTTATTTTTTGATTGTATGCTTTGTCCAGGGCTTTCAGCCGCATCTCCTTGTCTTTCAAAAAAATTAAGATGCATTTGAAAGCTCTTTGTCAAATAGAAGAACTTGTTTTATTTTATAATTCATTTGAAATTAATGTTATGTTTTATATATGACACGTGCCAACCAATCAGAAACACAAATGTTTTTGCATGGTGATGTGATGGTGTGGTTTTAGAAACTTTTTATTCACATATTCAAATATATTACATTCTAAAGTAATTTATGAGGTTGATTTCAATAATAATAATAGTTGGACAAAGCTCAACAGATCTAATTCCCATAAGCTGTTGGAGAGTGAATAATCAAATCAAGTTGTTTTTTTACCTTCTTTTCTTATTATGAAGCTAAAGGAACACATTTAGGATCTGTGGCAATGATTTACTGTGGTTAAATAATCAGCCTAAAAAGACGGACATTACAACATTGTTTGCCTGCTGCCCCGAAAACCTTAAACCATTTTCCTTCCAACTTCATTGATTCCGTAGTTACTGCTCTCCGCCTTTGCAGAGCAGATGACCTTTGTGTGTTGGTCATCCTGGCATAATTTTACAAGCATAAACTGAAACTATTCCAGTGGTTGTGTGAATCTCCCATGAACCCAAGTTGCCCTATTTTTCTTTTAAGGAGACTTCAGAAACTCTTCATTCACACATGAAGAATCAGGAATCCCCGGAGAGGAGCCAGGTGCTTACGGATGTCCTTTACCTTTTTACCAGCTCACTCAACAGTCTTTGGATTCTGACAGCAGACAGTCCAGCCTGTCAGCGAGCAACTACCGTTCATTACAAAGAGCGCACAAATACAATAATCCATTTTCTACTGCTGGAAACTCACAGTCTTCCAGCATACCGCTCGGAGACTGCTCATCCAACCAGCCGGTCAGTGCACATCTACAGAAATTCTCCAATATGTTCCTAAGTTTTCTTTTTTTTTTACTTTGTTCCTGAGAAAACTGTTCTTGAACTGCAGAATTTGTCATACCTGTGTTCTTATAATGACAAATCCCATTGTCTTTGTAAATTGAAAGTGCATGCCAGTTGATCCCAATTAGAAGGTAAATGCCCCGCATTGACCAATAAAAGGGCATTAAACTGTAGGGCCGTGTGCATACAGTAATTGTGAAGAAAAGTTCAGCGAAATAAGTCAAGATTTCCAAACGAAAGTCTAAAAAAAAAGGTGGAGCACCGGACCCCATATAGTAGTTGTGAAGTGGAGGTACTACTGCAAGAAGTGAACGCCAAACGAGCTTCATATTTATTATATATCAGTAGTGGATATAAAATAACAGAGAAAACAGATGCATGGGATGCTATTGCTCGTGTTGAATCGGGTAATACATTATAACAACCATCATTAATAGAAGGTCAATTGATACGTAATCAAACTTTACTTCATAGTTGTTTTACTGTTAACAAACAATGAAAGGATCATTATTAAGGTCTACTAATTAATAATGTCTACTATTTGCTATACTTTATGTTATTTGAACAGGTTAGTGTTGCACACATTATATAAATTGTATATAGTATATTAAGTATGTGTTAATGATTACCAAATCATTTGATAAAACAGCATTACATAGATAGATGGACCTCATATTTGTAACACTTTATTAGTCTGTAAACATTATTTGAATTGGCTATTATAAAGGTTCAACTGATGATTATAATACCTTGTTAAATGCCTAATAAATACTTTGTAAAGCACCTATAAACAGTTCTTAGACAAACAGTTAATATTTTGTTACTGATTAATAATTAGTTTCTGGTCCATCTATCTATGGAACGTTAATATATGTTTTACAAACTATTTCTTAAGAGTTGACAAATCATTTGGTAATCATTAACACATACTTAATATAGTTTATACGATGTGTGCAACAATAACATAAATCGTAGCATTACTAATAATGAGTAAACACTATTAATTATCATTGCATTGTATGTTAACAGTAAAATAACTATAAACCAAAGTTTAATTAACTATCAATTGACTATTTATGAATGTATGATTATTAATGATTATGATTATTATAAAATATTACATTATGATAATTGATAAAAATAAAAAATAAACATTATTGTAAATTAAATCCTATATTATACAACTGCAGAATTGAAGAAAAAGGGCATTAACCAAATATTTTTTGCGCAAACATGTCAGCATGTGTGCGTACATGTGTTCTTGAGTGTTCTGTTCTTACCTGGGAACAAATCCTAAATAAGTAGATCGGCAAGTGTTAGAATCTTCGTGAAAACTGCATACGTGGGTTTTAAGAAGAAATGTTTTCTTAAGAACTCATTTTGATAATTTTTCTTTCTCTCTTTCTTTCTTTTCCCAGATGAGGATCAACATGCCTCACATCACGACATGTGACGTCTGAGCAGTGCACCAAAGTCTCAACTTTCTTGCTAAACTTGTTCTTGATGATGATGACTACTTGCTCTTATGTCTTTTTGCTGCCTATAATAAACACCTAAAATGCATCAGTTCTAATTTTCTATTTATATACATCTATAATGCAGCAGGTGTAATCGTCTTATTTATACCTGCATTGTAGATATTTATATCATTGCTTGATTTATTTATTGATTTCTTAAACTGACAGCAGGGCAGTGCTTTATTTATGAGTCTACTGAACACCCCTGTCGTAAAATCTACCTTTATGACTCTTGTAATGTTTTCCACATGTAACTTTGCGGCACAGAATAACTTTGATCGTGTGTTTCTCCAACTGCTCCCTTGTTCAGTAGGTCGTGGGTCATTATCAAAGGGAATTGAATTACTGTGGACCTCACAAGTCAGCGACCTACAGTTGATAATGAGGTCACATCACCAACACACACCAGCAGTGTAAAACCCCATTAAAAAATTAATTAATTGCAGTTCATCGCCCACTAAATGAAGTTTGTGAAATCTGAATGTTTTGAGTTTGTCGAGTAAGCACAGATGCTCATCTCTGTCGGCCAATGATGATTCAGATCTCAGGCGGGACATGCAATATAGAGAAATTACGGTATTTTGATTTTTTTGTTATTTTGTTGGTGTTGACCTTAATGCTTTGGATGCACTTTATGTAAATAAAAAAAGTTACAGTTGTCAGAAATACTTTCTCAGAGTGAGTCATTTCAGCGGAATATATTTATTTATCAGTTCATACTACTGGCACAATAAAAACAGGTTAAAGGCAATTTTTTATCGGTGGTTCCTGGACAGATGTTCCAAAAAGTCACCCTAAAGTGAGTATAGGATTCAAATGAAAAACATATGGATATAGTCTATATGTAGGCAGAGCAATGATTAAAAGAGAAGGGAACATTGATGTTAGTAAGGAATATATAGGACATAATCATACGACATTAGTGGGGACTAATTAAAACATGCAACACAGAAGCACACAATAGACAGCACGAGAAGCAATGAAATAGGGAATACTTGAAAAAAGTCAAAGTAGTTTGTGGCTGAGCATCTGATATTCATTATTTGTATGATACAACTTCAATGAGGTTACAGTTAGCATACCAACTAAGGATGAATATTGACCTGCAATTCAAATCTTTTAATTTTGTGAAACTATGAAGTGTTCAGAATGTATAGATGCCAAGGACAAGAGAGCAAAGATTAAGCAAAGAAACTATATATATATATACATATATATATATCGGGCCTACTTGTCCCATTCTGCCTCTCACTTAAGCCACATTATCACTTCCGCAGGCATTGCCATTCTCCATCCATCCACCAGATGCCCTCGGAGTTTCCCGCCTGAAATCTCTCATCCACCTGCTCACCTGTTTCCACTTTCCCTCATCAGCCCTACAGTATATAACCCGTCCATTTCTTCTCACTCCCTGCCATTCTGCTTATTCCTTTGCTGTCATATCATATAAGTCATGCTGACGTTCAGCAGTAGTTTGTTGACACCAGCAAATCCTGTCCTCTACTTTCTTCAGGTAGGCTTTTTCACTATGATTATGTCTTGCCTGTCGTTGGGTTTAATGGTTTTACTTCACTCTATAGAGCTGAGGGGGAAACTGCAGCATCTGCCAACAATGCACTGTTGGGTTGTCACTACGAGCAACAGCTTTCACATTGAACACAGTCATTTGACAACTTGTTGAAATTATTATTATTTTTTCTTTTGACACTGGGACACCTTTCAAAATGGATGACTACCTGGACAATGCACCACTACGGACTGAACTAGGAATTTAGTTTTATTTATTTATTTCTTTGTTTAATGCTTTATGCACTAATGTAAATAAAAGCACCTCGACTGAAAAGGCTCTGTGTTTCTTTCCATCACTTCTTGATAATGGTTAATGAAATGTCAAAAACTTCCAGTGTTTGACGTTCTGGCAGTTCTGCCCTTCTTCCAGTCTGCAGTCACCTCAGACACAAGGAATGAAACTGAGGTCAATTTTCTTGTCTGATTCTAGTTAAGACTGCAAAATATGTGCATTATACTACAGTCTAACTGTTCCTGAAGAGAGTAAAACTTGCTATGGCTGTTTTTAATCATGATCAGACTGACTCCCACAAAACCTTAGCTTATTAGAGTACACCAAACATTAACAACTTTAAATAACATGGTACACCTGAAGCATACTTTAAAGTACTTACTGGACATTACGAGTCAAGGTTTCTGAAATGTGTATGTTTAAATATCCAAATGAGGCCGTATCTTAAATAGGTGCTAGTTTGCATACATTTCTGGAACAGAAATCTGGATAAAGCCAGGTGTAAAAAAATAATAAATATATATATTTTATTTATTTATTTGGACTTTTTCCAGTCAGAGGTTTTTACAAAGGGACTTGTGGATATCTCTTTGTATCACCACGTGCAGAAAATACTGTCAACAGCCATAAACAATCCATTTTGATAGCCTATATTATATGTAAATAGGGCTATGAAACCCTTCTGTAAAAAACAAACTTCAGAATATAGATGGGAATGAAACTGCAAAGTTTGGTATATGCATATGCAGTAAACATGTATTGCAAAATCCCATACATTTTGCAAGATACTACAGTTGAATAGGGTAGAATATGTTCAACTAATATCACCGTGAAACCTGATTACTTTAAAACATAAATTTTTGCACAAAAGTTATGTTTGAATATGAAAACAAAGCATAATGCTGACCTTTGGTGAATTCACAGATGCAACAAAGTGTAGTAAATGAAACGCCTAAATGTGTATTTTCGATGTTTTCTTCCCGCTAGACATGTTATGGAAGCAAAATAGCCCAAACTCTCAAAATTGACCAGTGTGTGTGAAAGAAATTATGTTTTTTGCCTTTAGTGCCACACCCTTGCTTGTACTTGTACTTAACTTAGATATACTAGTTAAATATATTCAGTTTAACTCTTAAGTTGTATACTTTTATTAGAGCAGTTAAACAATCTCACCTCAAGGTGCATTTAGTAGCTTTTTTTTTTTAAGCTTTCAATCATATAAACTGCTGCTAACCCTTTTCCTTTATTTGTTTTGTTACCGGCTGTTTCCAAGGTCAACCGTTAACTGAACGTTAACCTGTAACCCAACATGCACAAGACTATCTTAACAGTGAAAGATGAAAACATACCGTATAATTATATTGTGTACTGTCTGTGTAAAGCCACTGAGTGTCACTGTAGTCTTGTTTCAAAGGACATTCCCATCACCGCTATGAAATGAAGAAATAGTTCTCAAGGAAAACTGTCTAAAGTTACATTAAAACTAAAATGTCATGTAATTGTAACTGTAAATATAGAATTGATTGAATCAAAATGTATCCTGAAATAGTCCCGCAAAGACCTGAAACTCACTTTGTGCGTGGCCGTCTATCACAGTGAACGTAATGTCAAATATTACACGAGCTAAACCGGCCCAAGTACATCGAGGTCCTTTTTTCAGGGAAAAATAGGCCACTTGCCATGTGTCGCAATACTCGAGTAAAATCAAAAGCTGACATCCATAAAACAAAATGTGGAAAGGCAACATCCGTGCATGTCATTTGTGACGGCGTTGCACAGTGGCTTTAAACATATTGAGGATGGTTCCAGTGTGAATTGTTGTAAAGATGCACTCAGGGAGCCTTGCAGCCAGGCCACAGACGCTGCGTGTCCACATGGCTGAAGAACTATAATAAAGAGCTTCTGAAACGCTTTGAATGGAGGCATTTCTCTCTGGTGGTTTGAAAGGGTGCTAAAAATGTCTATGTGACTGAAAGGCAGAAATGTGACTCTGATATATTTAGAGCATTCATATATCTTAATACCACTGTATCTTTTGCTGCGTTATGCTGATATCTTTTTATTTTTATTAATTTTTTATTAATAAAAGGGGATGGTTGTTATGTGTACATGCACAAAAGGGCAATGTGAATGTTGTTTAAGGGGAGCTACAGCCATTTTCAAAATTCCTATATGTTATTCTTATGGTCTAAGACGGTCCAAAAAATCATGAACAACTCTGTCCTAAATCTAAAAACTGAAGTGTTAAAACTAAAATGTGTGACATCATCAAGTATAAAGTCTGGAACTGCTCCATAGACAATGAATTGGGAAATATGTTCTAGATAGAGAGCACCCAGGAGAATGTTCTGAGTACACGGCAGCATTTTCTGTTTCAGAACAGCAAACACTACGATATAATAAAGCTCATTTGGGTGCAAAAGTTGGGTGCAACTGTTTGTCTTCAAAAACAGTCTCCCATTCATTCAGTGAGTGAGAGTCAGTCAGTCAGTCAGTCAGTCAGTCAGTCAGTCAGTCAGTCAGT
>CALSCE010010667.1:2303069-2349360 GCA_943593645.1 Bovichtus variegatus | reverse complement strand
TGTGTGTGTGTGTGTCTGTGTGTGTGTCTGTGTGTCTGTGTGTGTGTACTATTTCTGAACACGGTCCCTCTCACCTTTCTCTGTCCCTCACGCATACATTGAAACAAAACAGTGTGGTAATATTATCAATGGACTTCCAAACATGTTTTCCAACATAGACGGTGCGAGTAAAAAGGAGATTGATACTCTTTACACAGAAAGAGTTACGCAGAGAAAAAATAATCAGGCCTGGCCACTTCATCATATTGTCTTACCTAAACAAATGTCTCACAATATTAACGTTACCGTACGTCCGTAGCAAACATTATCACGACGATATATTCACTCCATTCCATTCCCCGTGTGGCCATACTTAACTTACGTTGAGTTAACTGAAGGCCAGTGCTGATATTTTTGTGAAGCTTGAGCTGATATTCATGGTTATTTTCATAGCTCAAAGATTATTGACTTTGACCTCATAGATTTTTGGGGGATAAGACCCTATAAACTGCATCTATTCCAGACCACCGACAATACCCGCCGCAGTATCCCCAACTGTTTTCCTAAACCAGGGATATGCATTAGTCACAAATGCCAAGTCACGTCTTTGAGGTCGAATATGTTTCAAGTCTGAAGTCTTTATAATGGATCAGACAATATGGCTATTTGTAGATATGTCAGTGCAGATCAATTGTATCCTCCTGAGTAATTAATGAGGGCATATAGAACCCGCTGTTAGGATTAGTTGAAAGCATAATACTCAACAGCATAGATGTCAGTAGTTATAGTTGAGCCCGGGAGGTAACTGGAGCCCACGGCTGTTTCTTTAATTACTTTTTATTAGGTGCAAGGACAGCCGAGTGCTGCAGTTTCCTCCTGTGCTCAACAACTCACATCTACAGTACAGTGATTCGTTCTTCTATCTACCATTGTATGTATTAACTATAATTTTAAACCTGAACATCCTTATTTATTTATTTATATATACAGTATATATAACTGGAGAAAAGAACAATGTTTTCTTTTTGGTTCAAGTTTTTGCTTAACTTTGTCCATTTTGCACTAGGGATGCGCGCGATTCGCTATCTAGTCGATTAAACGTTGCCACCCTCGCTAGTCGGCAACAGAAGTACTAGTCTATTAAACTTATTATTATTTTATTTATGGACGCCATTCATTTAGATATTGACATATTTGCACTGCAATGTCATGTCTTCCTAGTCAAATGTCCGTCAGCTACTATTTTAGCCGATTTTGAAATGGCTCTTATAATATACACAAAAACATTTCTGACAATATTTCACCTTATAGGTTAAATTGTGCTAATCTTTGACAGTGTTCATAGTGTCTTCTTACTTTTACACTAGTCGACTACTCTTAAGTTTGAACTTCCGTTTGAACATTAGGGAAATTAGTTGTTAGGAACATCCCTTTTTTTTAAAATTAAATTTTCTTTTTCCACATTGTATTCAAGACACACCCAATGTGAGTCATGGTTTCAACATGTTCCACTGCCTAATATAATAAAAATAGAAAAAAATAAAAGAAATCCCTTAGCCCAGCAACAATCATTTCCATACAGTCTATTACAGTTATTAAGTTTCTTACTATAAGGAGTTGCATATCTGGTAAGGGCCACATTAATCCATCAACTAGGGTTTTACTCTGATGTCTTTTTATAGTCCCCTCATGACCACACACCTGTCTCAGTCTTTGCTTTGTTGTTGAGTACTCGAGGGGGGGGGGGGGTTTTTAACACGTCTGCATGCTGAAAGAAAATAACTTTCCCTCCTTCCACAGTGGAAACTTGGTAATAGAGATTTCAGTAGTCACAGTAGGGTTTCATTACAACGACTGGGTGTTTCTCCAAAAGTGGACACAAAGTAGTTACTTAATGTGACAAACATTTGTCCAGAGAACAAATGGGGCTCTACTTCCAGCAAATAAAGGGACAAACACTCAACCACCTTGGAAAGTAATTCAATCCAAAATGTGTGTTAACACTCGCATTCATTTCAAGATGAACTCGAGTGTGTGCACCACACGCTGTCCGAGAGCAGCACTGTGCCGTCGCAACACAAGCTGCTCTCCTTCACTGTTCGTACTTATACCTACGAAAGGTAATGCAATATAATTTGTAGATAAACTACGTAAACGTCAGCCAGGACGTACAAGGCTTCCTCTAAGGAAGACAGGTGACGTAGTATAAAGAGCGACAAATTTCGCGTTCCACTGTTCGTGTCCCGTTGACTTATTTCAACTTACTTTTGTTTTACGTAACTTGCGTACTTAGAAACAAACACAGGACCTTCACCCAGGTGACTGCTGTCACAAAAAGTCTACATTGACTTATTTTAACTTACTTTTGTTACGTAGCTTACGTACTTAACTAACTCCATGTATGTAAGTAACATAACAAAAATACTTATTTTCTCAAACCGCAATATTTTCCTAAACCAAAACCAAAAGTAGTATTGTTGTCTAAACAGGTTCTGCACTACAGGGGCTTGCGCAGGCGCTCTGCTTGCTCGTGTTGGCGGACATTCATAGGATAACGCACGAAAAATAACTTTTTAGTAAGATATCAAACTGTTGTATAAGGGTACATTGCGCAACACAATTATTCCTTTTCTGTACATTTTGAGGAGAAACCATAATGTTATAAATAACAAATGAGAAAAAAATTTGTTTAGGTATCTGTGGATCCATTCGGAGCAGTAGAACATATGAATCATAATTCTTGTATGAATCTATTTCTCTACCAACCAAAGTCTGCAGCTATTCTTCATTCTCAATTGATATACGATAGATGAGGGGGAAAAAAAGTATTTGTACCTGTGGTGTAACAATGCAGCAGAGAAAATGTTTTGAAATACACCCTGTAATGGACATGAAAATGACATCACGATATCAAGTAATCGGATCAGTTGGGGTAATGTGAGCAGGTCAGTGTGAGGAGAGCAGCATAGAGAATTCATCTGTCTCAACATTGGTGTTCTCCATTACTCCAAGGTAGCACTTCAACTCAGATACAACAATAAGTCATTTTGGCTCAATATTGCTGGTTAGAATGGTTTTGTAGTCCATGTTTTGTGACAATGAGACGCCCATTCAGGTCCAGGGCACTATAAACTGCTTCACGTGTATGTGTAGATGGATCCATGTCACGTTTTTGGATGTGACGGAACACTGTATCCCTCAGAGTTTTCAACAAAAAGTAGAGACTCCCGAACCTAAACAGAAGCAGTTTGAGTCTACTGTAACACTGACAATCATCTGTGCTGTAGAGCAGCAGTACACTGTCTTGGTGCTGTGTTGAATATTTAATAAGCCTTTTCTGGGAAGCCACAGCCCGCCTACACAGCTACATTCACTGATAACCTGCCTCACATGTGTTTAACTAGCTTCCTAAATCCAAGACATGAACAATGCTGTTCATTCCAGCCTTTAGATATTAATTTTAGAAGTGATTTAATGAGATTATGTTATCATTCTATAATAAATTTTCTTGTCCAAATAATAACTCCAAATTATAATTTAAAACCATCAAAAAGAATATATCATGTCTGAAGAATTTTCTGATGTAATGCCTAACTACCTCATTCGATGAACATCATTACTGTTTGATTGTTTTATACATGATTTTGCACACATTTTCTGCTGTTGAAATATTGATTACTTAGAATTATAGGGCCACACTTTTTTTTTCTTCACATTTGATCCATCTCAGTGATATAAGTCTGAGCTTTCATTTCCCACTGTATCTTATGCATAGAAAATTCTTGAATAGTGATTTTTTTCTTTTTAAAATCAAGGGGACATTTAATTTAGTCTTGACCAAAATACATTCATGTTGTGTGTTATTATATTAGTATGAATATTGGTATACTTAAAAAAAAAAAATGTTTAACACTATTGGCTAAATTGGTCAGATATTTGATTTACAGTAAGAATCTGACAAAAAGCTGTTATATTTTTGAGTGTGAAATTTGACGTCTTGAATTTAAATTATTGTGTGACTAAATAATCCTAACTCCCAGTCAACTCCAGGCTTTTTTTTGGAAGCTTTCAACTACACGTCAATAGCAGTTGGATTTAGCTCAGTCTTCATCACTTGACCGAGGCCTGAGTATGGAACTTTTAAGACAACAATTGGTTTCAAGATATGTGACCTGGGTTTCCTGCAGTGTTTTTAAGATATGTGACCTGGGTTTTCTGCAGTGTTTTTAAGATATGTGACCTGGGTTTCCTGCAGTGTTTTTAGAGTGGAGATGCCCCACCTGACCTGAAATATAATGTTGCGAGGTCAGAAAAAAACTGACCTTTCAGGCACAATCAGTCAAGGCCAGTGCTCACCACCTCCGCAATCAAATGTTTTTGAGGGTGAAGTTTTTGTGCATGACAAAGTTCAAGATTGTTTGAAATCTGAAAGAAGAATAGGTGATTCCATGTGGGGTTTAAGAGATGTGTGACTGATATTGCACATAATAAAAATGATTATTTGGATTTCAGTTTTCTGCCTGTCTGGATAAATCTTTGAATCTTCCTTGATGACACTTCCTATTTCCTCTGTCCTATCATCTTTTTCCTCATCTGATTTCTTCCTCCCTCTGTTCTCCATCCCTCTCCTTTACCGTAATCACATTACTCTCTCTCTCTCTCTCTCTCTCTCTCTCTCTCTCTCTCTTGTCTGTTTGTCTGTCTGTCTGTAGAGCTGAGGGGAAGCAGAGCAGACCCTGCCCTCCCTGATTGGAGAGGGAATCACCACCACAGCTTCAGCCGCACAGACTGTCTTTGCCTCCATCATGCAGACCTCCGTGCTTCTCCTTTCCCCAATCCTCCTCCTGTGTCTCCTCATCCCCATCTGCTGCTCCCAGAGCGAGGCAGACCTTATCGTTCAGACACGTATCGGTCGAGTCCGCGGCATGCGCATGCCGGTGCCGGACCGAAGCTACGTCACCTCTTTCCTGGGCATCCCCTTTGCTGAGCCGCCGGTAGGGAAGCGGCGTTTCCGTCGTGCTGAGCCAAAGCGTCCGTGGACAGGGGTGTATGAGGCCAACGCCTACCCCAACGCCTGCTACCAGTTTGTGGACACGTCGTTCCCCGGCTTCCAAGGCAGCGAGATGTGGAACCCCAACAGAGAGATGAGCGAGGACTGCCTGTACCTCAATATCTGGGTGCCCTCCTCACCCAGACCACACAATCTCACCGTCATGGTGTGGATCTATGGCGGAGGTAGTTGGTCACGACTTTTTCCAGAATGAGTGAACATATAAATCAGTTAGACATGACTCAGTCTTCCAGTGGAGACATAGGGTAGGCAGTGCACCAGATTGTGCCTTGTACTCCAGCAGAGAGCATAAAATATTTCCAATTATATGCCAGTATTAGGCATCTGTTTAATATGTGTTTACTCCTCAACTCTTTGTAAGTAGTCAATCTGAAAGTAGTAATTTTACTCCATGCAGAGAATGCGTTGGATTGGATAGTCACAGTACCTGTTTAGAATGCTTGACCTCTTTGGATTTTGACCCAAAATCATATCACATTTACAATAGTTTTGCATTTGTCTAGAGACAATAGTGGCCCTCTCTAGTCACTAGACAGGGCAATTAGCAGTGAGCTGCATATAAAATAAATAGTAAGAGGGGTTACAAAGCACAATGTTTTATTTTATGCAGATGATATGCTTCCTTATACTGTTTATAAACAGTATATATATATATATATATATATATATATATATATATATATATAAACTGCATCTTGGCCAATGATCTTTTAACTACTGGAGGGATACAGAAAAGTGAGATAATGCAGCCCAGACCAGACTATGACAGTATCTCTTATTCTGATACCTTTTCAACTAAGATATAGGACTCTTCTAGACATTAAACATCTCAAATTGTATCCTTCAAAAACTGTGTCCTTGAATTATAATCTCCCCTGTGTTGTGGACAGTTCTTTTTTTCGACAGCAAAGCTTCTGTCTGTTTGTGGGAGATTGTGATATAATGAATTGATACTATACTGTGAAATTTAACATTTCCAGGGTTCTACAGTGGTTCTTCTTCTCTGGATGTGTATGATGGCCGTTACCTAGCTCACAGTGAGACGGTCATTGTGGTTTCCATGAACTATCGTATCGGCGCCTTCGGCTTCCTCGCTCTGCATGGCTCCTCTGAGGCTCCTGGCAACGTGGGTCTGCTGGACCAGAGGATGGCACTGCAGTGGGTACAAGATAACATCCATTTCTTTGGTGGAAACCCCAAACAGGTTAGTTTATTTCTGTCTAAGTTGTCTATATCCTATTCTTTCTCCACAAAGAATCAAGTGCAAGCTCATTTTGATCCTAATTTCTCTATTGGCTCTCTTTTTATCAAACAGGTGACTATCTTTGGTGAGAGTGCCGGTGGTGCTTCAGTAGGATTCCACCTTTTGTCTCCAGACAGCAGGCCTACCTTCACCAGGGCCATCCTCCAGAGCGGGGTCCCCAACTGTCCCTGGGCCTCGGTCAGCCCCGCTGAGGCCCGCAGACGGGCCACAGAGCTAGGCAAACGGGTTGGCTGCAATGGAGGCAATGACACAGAGCTGGTGGAATGTCTGCGCGGTAAAACTCCACAGGAGCTCATCGACCAGGAGTGGCAGGTAATGCAGATCAGTGAAGTTCACTTCATCCTCTTTTAGGCCTTGATACACAGGCATCAACATACATTGAGTCAAAATAAACTAGTGCAACTAGTAGATTTTCTGTTCGTGTGATGTTTGTTAAAAATTGCAGCAACCAGCTGTTTTGGGAAATTCATGGTTATTAAAAAAAAAAATAAAGATATATGTATTTGTGAGCTGTTTCGCTGTACACATTTTTGAAGTCCAAAGCACTTCAGCTTTTTCATGCAGCAGTGTAGGGTCAGAATGGGAACAAAATCCAGACCTTGCAATTTTCATCTAGACCGGCTCCATCCCCCATCAGCACAATAACTAGAGATAAATTCACTTGTATCTCAACAACACAGGGTTTAAAGCGGAGGTGCACTTAATCAAAGCCCACCACGCATTAACAAAAACACTGCTCTCAACCACAAATAAGAGACAAGTAAGTTTAAGCATCCTTGGCAGGCTCCTCAGTATGACTCTCCTCTGACCTAGCTCAGCTAGCTGCTTTAATGTTGTCACTTTTGCATCACCTGCTGAGAGGTGTCAGTGGCCTCCTCTTCTTGACCCTGTTCTCCGCCCGAATCAGTGCGCTGCTCATCCGTCCAGACTCTGTCCCTCTCCTCTTTATCTGGTGCTGGCAAACTGTTAATGTTATCACTGCTGCAACTAGCAGGGTTTTGTATGGCTCCAGCATATTAAATGTGTTATCTTAAAACATTTAATATCAGCCTCAAGATTTTTTGCTCTTTCTGTCTTGATCTCATTTGATTCTTTCCTGCTTGACTCTAACCCTTGAAGGGGTGGGGGGAGGTGACGATGGCCCGTACCACTGCACCTGCCTTATAGGTAGCATATTGACGGTTTTGGGACCGTGTAACCCCTAAACAGATGGGCTTTTCCAACATCCTAGAATTGCCTCCCCACATTGCTGGTTGTGGCCTTGCACCCAGCCCATCTAGCATCTGCCAGAATTGCCAGATTGCCAGTCCGAGCCTGCAGCGGTGTATATTATGACATGATTTAGGACCCATGGAACATTCCAGATGTGCTGTGGTGCAGCACTTCTACCAGACTACACAGCATAGTGTAAGACATAAGTGGATTGTAGTGCTGGCCTGGATGCAGTGAGTCTTTTGGATTTTATTTCACTAGATCAGTCATGTGACATTTGCTCGCACCTCATTCTACAGTCACTCAGATCCGCTCAGTGCTACATTTTTCATCCTGTTCTGAGCAGCTCCTGCCGTGGCCAGCCCTCTTCCGGTTTTCATTTGTCCCTGTTGTGGATGGCGAGGTTCTGCCCGACACTCCCGAGGCCATGCTCAGCTCGGGCAACATTAAAGACACTCAGATCCTGCTTGGGGTCAACCAGGACGAGGGCTCCTACTTCCTGCTGTACGGCGCTCCGGGCTTCAGCAAGGACAACGACAGCCTCATCTCCAGAGAGGACTTCCTGGAAGGTGAAGCTCACTCAGCTGGAAAAAAATTGATAAAGACACAAAGAATACTGCAAAATTATTCTCTAAACTGCTTGCATGAATAGCATTTTACAGTTCTCCCATAATCATTCTGTTAACGTCACTAATCAGAGAGAAGAAATCAACGCTATCAATTTCAACCAAAAACAACTGCTGCCATGATTTTACTTCACCACATCACAGCTATAGTTATACCTCTCAAACAATAAAAAATAAATAAAAATGCACCTAAAAACTTTAAACTTCAATGTGCCAGGTATCAAGCTGAGCGTACCACATGCTAATGATATTGGCCTGGAGGCGGTGGTGCTGCAGTATACCGACTGGATGGATGAGAATAACGGGATGAAGAACCGCGACGCCATGGATGACATCGTGGGCGACCATAACGTCATCTGCCCGCTGGCCCACTTTGCTCGCTCCTATGCCCAGCACAACACCCTCAAGGCTAACATGGGAGGAGTGATAAACAATGGCGGAAACTCACAAGGTAAGATGTGAGTGTGTTTGTGTGTGTGCTCCATTTCGCACAGTTGTCGCCAGTAGAGGAGCGTGGTTCTGATGCGTCAGCTGGGCTCTGAAACCTACAACATTTCACTCCCCTGCTTCTAGGGACAATAACTCTTGACACCACACAAGCCGTAAAAGAGGCTTTACTTAAGTCCACAGTCGAACCATAATATATAAAGCGTTCATTTTAGAGGTTAGTACAAAGACCGATGTTAACGTTAACTACTTCACCTCAACAACTCGTATGTCCAGAACGTTTGGCAGAACTACCTCTGGTTCAACCTACGATGCACATTTACTTACCTACTTGTGTGTGCCTGCAGTCTACATGGCAGTGTAAGATTAAAACAGGAATTGGGATGCATTTCCATCCATAATATTTTGGAACTATGGATCCTGTCTGTTTGTTTGACTGCTCATTATTGCCCTAATAGCTAATCGTTATATAATGGGGAACCATCAGGGCAATCTTGGCTCTAAGATAGTCTCATTTTATATTCTCAAATTCATTTACCATTACATCTAAATAATTAAATAAATAATACATATCCCATCTATGCGGGTAGAGTAACAAACGCGTTGCTCGGACACAAAAAACGCATATGTATTGACGAAGTGGATCAGATGATGTAGGTGTTGGTAGTCTATAAGAGCATCTGCTAAATGACCTGTAATGTAAAAAAAGATGATTGATGCCAGAATGTTTCATTTTCTTTTGGGATATTTTTGCTGTGGCAGCAAAGATTTTGCCCTAGCGTTACAAAGCAGAAACGCAACCAATGGAGAGAGAGTTTCCAACACTCAACCAACCAATGGCGTAACTTCATCACTCACTCATCAGTCATCTCCAATTCTGGTTTGGTTGAAATGAACCCTTAGTTCACTAAGTTAAATGTGAACAGAAACAGCCATTATTTGTTCTCATGAAAGCCACCAGACTTCCTTAAAAGAAACGCTGATCATTGATCATTGTAAAACTCACTTCATTCAAACTCGACAGAAACAGAATTCCTCAAGACGGTCTTTGTTAGTCTTTCCACAACAATCGCCAGCTCTGGTTTGAGGGGTTGAAAGGGAGACTGAATAAGTAACAGATGTAAAAAAAAAAATAATAATAAAAAAAAAAGATCCACCGAACAAAACATTTTAGCAGCATCTGCAGAAGGTGGTGATTTCATTGCTGTAGACACAAAACAACCACTCTTCCTTTTCTCCTCCTGCTCCTCAAGGAGGGCTCTACCTCTACCTGTTTGACCACCGAGCGTCCAACCTGGCGTGGCCGGAGTGGATGGGTGTGATCCATGGCTACGAGATCGAGTTTGTCTTCGGCCTGCCACTGGAGAAGAGACTCAACTACACCCTAGAGGAGGAGAAACTGAGCCAGCGCATGATGAAATACTGGGCCAACTTTGCACGAACTGGGTGAGGCTTCACAGACTGGAGAGCTTGAATGTGTACTTATCAACTATAATGGGCAGCAGAGAGAGAAGAGTACACCAGGGAGGACAGACCAGTCCATCTTGATTAGGTTGCTTAGCTTATAGAGTAGATGAGGGTCAGTTGATGTACCACTTTGGTCCCGACTGAAATATCTCAAAAATAAGCTGATGGATTTCCATGAAATTTGCCACAGATGTCCATAGTGCCCAGACAAGGAATTCTAGTGATTTTGGTAATCCCCTCACTTTTCCTCTGGTTCCACCAGCAGGTGAAAGTTGTCACTTATTCACTGAAATATCTCAGCATCTACTGGCCCGGATTCCGAAATTTGGTGCAGACATTCATGGTCCCCAGAGGAGGAAACCCGTGACTTTTGTAATCCGCTCCCTTTTCATCTAGAGCCATCATCAGGTCAAATTCTGAATGTGTCCAATACTTTACTATATTAAAATGTATGAACAAACATCGGCTAATGACATTCCCCTCAGCCTCAGCCACATCTGAACATTGTCAATGTGGACATGTTAGCATTTGATTAGCATTTAGCGCAGAGCAACACTGTACCTAAGTACAGCATCACAAAACCGCTAACATGATTGTAGACTCTTGGTCTTGTTCCTGTTTGTTCTGGGTCTGTCCTGGGTTCTCTTCGCAGCTGGAGGCCCCTAAGTACCTTAACAGGTAGATATTAAAGAGGCTAAATGAACCTGTAAAAGGTAAATGTCATCTGCTGAGCCCAGTCAGACAGATCCTTGACAGACTCTCATCTTTTGTGATCAAATTATGTAGATCAGATATATTCAATAAATACTTGCTTCTCAGTAATTAAATCAACAAGTTTCACCAAAAATATTTTGTCCATTTCAAAATGTTAGTTCCGCCTTGGCATTTCTAAAATAAATTAATAATGTCTCCCTGTCTCTTCGCAACTTGAGAATAATTTATGCTTCTAATCGAATGAGGTCTGGACGCTGGTCGTGTCTTTTTTTTTTTCTCTGTCTGAGCAAGTGAGTAATGGCCCTGCTGCAGTAACAGCAGAATGCTGATGGCAGGCTTTTGATAAAACAGCCATCTACTGGACTGATTTCCTTCCTGCTTGTAACATTTTTACCAACTAAGATTGTAACGCATGTATAGCTAGAAGACAGATACACAGAATTACCACTAATTCTTTGCAGTCAGTGCTCTGATAAGATCTCTTACTTTGCTCACACAAGATAAAAAAAAAAAATTGTAATAACACCTCATAGAGCTCATGTTTGGGGTAAAACTTTAATTAGTCAAACTTTCTTAACATATTAAATGACTTGAGCTGGAGTCCTTCCTAATTGCTTCGTTACTCGCACTAGCTAGATCCAAACTAGTGAATGACTTAATCAGTTTGCGCCAATAAAACCTAGTAAAACTTAAGTAATGTGAAAATATGTTGCTAGCAAACATCTTTAGCGCTGTTTAATCAAGCGCAATCATGCTAGCATCACAAGCCAAAGATCACAATGTTCCACTTAAGTGGCTATGTAGCTGAGTGGATCGAAAACTGGCAATTGAGTGTCCAGGTCGTTTTTTGATCCATTGTATCCATTTTTAATTGTAACATCCCTCCTTGTCTCTTGTACCTCCCCCTCGTCCTCCTCCCTGTCAGAAATCCCAATGTGAACCACGACGGGCTGGTGGAAAGCAAGAAGCGATGGCCTCTGTTCACCGTCAGCGAGCAGAAACACGTCGGACTCAACACTGAGCCACTGAAGGTCCACAAAGGTCTGAGGAACCAGATGTGCGCTTTCTGGAATCGCTTCCTGCCACGCCTCCTCAACATCACTGGTAAACACTGCTTCTTAACACTTCTTGTACTCAACACATGACATGTGTACTGAATGCAGGTCTTCACTAGTCATTATGTTGAGTCATACCAGAAATAAAGATATTATAGGCCTGAAGGTGTCACTAAGTGGCACTTATCGTAAATTCTCAAATAAAAGCTGGTATTCGAATATAAGCAAAATCTCAAATAAAGGCCGTCATGGCTGTGAAAAACAAATAAAGGGCGTATAAAAATAAAATAAATCACATTTTAGATATGTACTGAGCAGAAAATTGTATTTGGTAAATACAGCATCAATTCAATTTCCATAGACAGTTGACAGTGTCAAGCTCAAAGGACCTCAACATCCGCTACAGATCTTTCACAATGAAAGCCTTTTTCTCCTTTTTTTTTCGTTTTGCACATACCATATTTTTATATACCATCGTATCATGTTTTCTGTCGCATAGATTGTCCATGTTGTATTTTTAACTATGCTGTTTGTTCTGTACACACGTCACCTATTGCACATCTGTCCGTCCTGGGAGAGGGATCCCTCCTCAGTTGCTCTCCCTGAGGTTTCTTCCATATTTCCCCCACTAATTGTGGGGTATCTTTTAGGGAGTTTTTCCTTGTGCGATGTGAGGGTCTAAGGACAGAGGGTGTCGTACTTTGTACAGGCTGTAAAGCCCACTGAGACAAATGTATAATTTGTGATATTGGGCTATATAAATAAACTTGACTTGACTTGACCATCCACATTGAAACCACTCAAAACCGGTTTCAAATTGGCAAAGTTTCCCTTTAACACCAAGCAGAAGAACAGCAAAGTAGAAGCATTAGGCATTAGTGTAAAGCCCTACAACAACCCCAATACAGTGTAAAAGCTCAACCGCTAACCACCATTTCCTCTGTGTCTCTTCTCCCAGACAACATAGACGAGGCAGAGCGCCAGTGGAAGGTGGAGTTCCACCGCTGGTCCTCCTACATGATGCACTGGAAGAGCCAGTTTGACCACTACAGCAAGCAGGAGCGCTGCACTGACCTCTAAGAGCCTCAGCAGAGAGATGAGAGAATGACGGGGAGGGGGGGAGGCAGAGAAAACAAGCTGTGGCCATTTTCCTCCATAGCCCCTCAGTGAAGTCTAACTTCCTCAAAACATTTCTTTTTCTGTTTCACTCCACACACAAACACACAGGCACTGATTATCTTTATTTGTATTATTTATACTATTTATTTATGTGTTGTTTTTAATTTTTTTTTATTTCTGTGTGTCTCTGTGGGAATTAAGGGCTATGGAGGGAAGTTGTCATCAATATGGAGGAATATTAGAAATGTCAAAGATGTGTCATTACCTCGGGTGTGTGTGCGTGTGCGTGCGTGCATATGTATGTGTGTGCGTTTGTGGCTTGAAAGCCCCCAGTTTAACTCAAATATCAACAGGCCCATGACACTGCACCACTGCTGGTTTACTGTTGACTCACTTGTCTTTTGTGTTGATCTCATAAGCTCATCTTTTGTTTTCTGAGGATTCCTTCTTTCCGACATATCAGGGTTTTTTTTGGGTTTTTTTTTTTGGACTCAACAACACTGTTTATTTCTGTCGAGGCCTTTCTGTCTTGTTCCTTGTTCATTACCACTATTATGACCACTATTCCCATGACCTGTCGTGTGCCGCTTCACTCTGTCTTGTGTATTTCTCATGTGGTAAAGCTGTAATCTGGGTTACATCCAAGTGTTGTTTGTGTGAAAAGTCTCCCTGGAGCCGTGTATGACACTCAGCCCAACTGATTGGTGCCTAATTCACACTTCAAAATCAGTCATGTGATTAAAATATCCCTGCAAATGCCCCCCCCTTGAGTTAAAATGGCACTGTGTAACTTGCTGAACAGTGGCCACTGTGGCTACAAGGGATAGCTTGTTTGTTATAATAATAGTCATTTCCTTATTGGTATAAGGAAGTGACTTAGACCAGTGGTTCTCAAAGTTTTTCAATGTCGTACCCCCTTTGAAGTAGCCCTGACCCTCGCAAAACGTAACTGAACAAATGTAATCGTGATTGGCGTTTTGTTGACGATTGCATTGAAATTAAGACATTTTGAACATGTGGTTTATCGAACTAACATTTAAATTTTTTTTTTTATTGAATTTATTGTAGTGTAATTATTTTAGGAATTATGCATGACTGATGTTTTTTTAATTAACTTTTTATCTTTATTTATCTCCTTGCAGTACTCCAAAGTACCCCTAGGGGGTTCCCTCATTTGAGAAACGCTGACTTAGGCGATTAATCGATTACTAAAATATTTGCTAATGAATTTTCATTCAATTGATTCATCGTTGCAACGACTCTTAAATCTGCCGAGTGTGTTGAATTGAGAAAGGGTGTGTTTTACTGCTCATGAATTCAGCTTTTAAATTTGTATGAGGAATATTATGTAAAAACTAATTCAAAAGTTAGTCTCACTTTAAAGCCACTATATATTGCATTTTAATAACGCCCTACTTTAGCGTAATTGGGTGGTGGCATTCGGAAATGGCAGAGAGCACATTTGAATGTGCCCATTTGAATGTGAAAATATCCACCTGTAGTACAATTTCCTTTGTTACACGATCAGTAAGTAAATGATTCCACTTAGTGTATATTGTACCACATTTTGACAAATTCTTCCATTACAGTGAGAAGTCTTAACAAACCTTCTCTTCAGATTCATTAGCTGAAGTTAACCCTTTAAATATACAGCATAATGTGTTGGTCTGTACATGTTTTGTGTGTGCGTCTTTCAATCCAAGGCTTTTTGGTGATATGTGAGAAGCGGGAGCAGGGCTGTAGCTAAGAGGTCACTGAGGTCACGTGACCTTCTCACATCTTGTTCACAGCCCTGTTCAGGAACCCCAACTATACTGAACAACTGCACTGAATTACGTGTGTTTGAGTCAGTGTGTGTGTGCTGTCTTAGGTGCGTGTGCGTGTGTGTGTGTCATCCACTCAGTGTCATGTACAGCTGTGATGTATTTCATTAACATTTCTCGCTCGCTGCTCTACAGTCCTCTTTGCTTTATCTCTCTGTTATGTTGCCTCACTTTTTATCCCCTTGTTATCCCACCTCACATCTCTCCTCTCCCGGTTTCTTCCCTTCATTCGATTTTTCCACCAACTGCCCACCGCTCTCCTCTCCTTCCCCATCCTCCATCCTCCATCTCCTCTTCTCCCCCTGCATCTGTTCCTCTCGCTCCACCACCGCCCTGTTGCCCTGCTTTCCGCCTCTCAGTCTTCCTCCCGCTCTATCACCCATCGCCATCCCCGACCAACCTCCACCTCCTGTCTTTACTACTCTCTTTTTTTCCTCCCTCACTCTGCCCTTCCTCCTGCCGGCCCCTACTCGTATCCTTCTCCTTCCACCTCATCTAACTTTTCTCCTCTTCATCATCTCTCTTCCTCATCCATTTCCCAGTCGCAGCACGCTTCCCCTTCCTCCCCACTCGGCTCTTGTGCGCTCCCCCCCG
Organism: Bovichtus variegatus; assembly: GCA_943593645.1. Taxonomy (NCBI): domain Eukaryota; kingdom Metazoa; phylum Chordata; class Actinopteri; order Perciformes; family Bovichtidae; genus Bovichtus; species Bovichtus variegatus. The sequence continues at coordinate 2,333,989 of CALSCE010010667.1, read as the reverse complement.
GCCCCCTACCCCCCATCTCTCTCCGTCCTCCTACTTTCTCGTTAGTCTAATGGAGGCAGAGTAATTCACTCAGCAGCAGGATAATGTGACAGAGCGCTTGCTCAGCCTCTGGCCTGCCAGCCAACAGGACACACTGGATGGATGGGTGGATGGAAAATGGAGGTGGAAAGGTACAGAGATGAGGCAAGGAGAAAGGGACAGAAGAGGAGGAGGAGGAGGAGGAGAAGGAGAAGGAGAGAGAGGAATTGGACGAGGCAGAAAGAGAGGTGGAGATGTGATGGAAAGATGAAAAGACAGTCAGAGAAATACATCATTACATAACTCTTGTCCTTAGAAAGAACTGTGTGTGTGTGTGAGTTTCAGTTTACACGTGTGGCACTGATAATGAATTATTAAAATGTAATCAAAGTTGAAAACCTCATATTTAAAATGACTGATTCAATAATAAACTATTATACCCTGCCCAGATTTGGGCACTAAGAACAAACCAACATACAGCGGTTACATATTTTACACATGAGCACCGGACAGACGTTTTGTTTTATTTCTACTGTGACAGTAAAAGCTTTGATTTAACAGCATTCAAATCTGCAAATAGAAAACTAGAGAAAATTGAGTTTGGCCGGTTTTGAGCCCTGAAAGTTCTGAACTATGATATTTGATGTGCATTGGATAATTACCTCCAAGTTCCATAAAATACTGTGTGTACAAGTTATTATCGTGAAGATCCATACGTAACAATATTTTGTTCTTCATTAGTTGTTAGGTGGTTTGCAATGCATATTGATCGTGTGCGCATAAAAATAATAACTTGGGAAGTAAATGATCCTTCAAAAATAATAACTTTGCAAAAGTTCCATGCTTCGCGAGCACGTTATTGTTTTGCGGGAACAAGATAATCCACAGGTTTAAGCTATCATATATTGCATTCAAGATTAAAAAGAAACACATACATATATTTATAAATAATCTTTCAGGACTTTATGGGCTCTCTAAGAACATTTTCAGTTAATGGGACTTTTGACTTTGGCTGCCTTCTCACTCCAATTGTTTGTGTGTGTGTGTGTGTGTGAGAGAGAGAGAGAGAGAGATGTACTATGTACTCACTGTACCTGTCTGTCAACCTCTTTGCCATTTTTATGTATTAACACTGGGGGAACTGAATCAGCGCTCTGACTGGCTGACGGCTGTCCCAGCAAAGTGTCTCTGTTGGCATGTAAAGCTCCTATTTATGGATCGGAGTAGAGTAGTCTAGCTTTAAAAAGAGCTAAATATGAATAAAGGATTGTACCTGATGTCTAAAATACCAGTGAAGAGTGCATGTGTGACTGGCTGTGTGAGTGACAGCTCCTCCAGCTCCTCTCATCCAATGGGAGACCCCGCTTAAAGCCCCCCGTCCCTTGCCCTCCTATCAGATCCTTGTGCATGTGTCCACCCGTCCCCAGTATATCCTTCCAAACTTGGACTGTTATTTTCTGTAAAATTTGTACTTTTGAACAAAACTATTATCAAAGTAACTAATATAACTAATGTTAGGTACGTTTAATGTTAGCAATAACGTGAATATATCAGTAAAGGAATATATTTGATATTTAAATGCAGTGAAAATATAACGTGATAAAACAACAATGATGATGGATAGAGGTTGTGTTTTAAAAGCAATATTATTCTGAGTATGAACAAAAAATGAGTGCCATAAATCTTTTTTTCCTTGTGTTTTTTCTGTTTGTTTGACTTTGTTTCAGTCCTCTGCCTCATCGTTGTTTGTTCCAGTCACTAGTACTGTACGTGTTGAAGGCTTCTGTAGCTTCCCAGTATGTCTCTGTGTATCATGAATGCTGACTTGGTTAAGCTATAGCAACAGAAATAAAGACACCCTGCTGCTTCTGTCCACGTTGAGCTTTTATTGAGTCTCGGCATGCATCACATCCATACAAAGGGGATGGTTATCACTGTAACCTTTTGCGTCAGTTGAATATTCTGTGGGAGAAATTCCCACAATGAAAAGAAAAAAAGCAGTTGAAAAGTTGATGAATGAAGAAAAATAAAAACATGTCAACATAATGAGATCCTAAGTGATAGTTATGAGACTCGGCATGACTATTTTTATTTCTGTCATCAATAATGAACTAGTTTTGTAGGGCCCGAGGGACACACATGAAAGGAAACTCATGTTTCCAGAGGTAATATGAGATTTTCCTTTACTCACTGATAATGGTTTCATGCTGCCACCTAGTGTCTTTTCTATGTGCCTACCTAAAGCAACTGAAGCCCATCATGCTGAATGTAATTGTTTTGTATTAAACACTTCACTAATCATTTTTGCTCTCTGTCATCTAGCATGCTCACTGTCATAATACCAAATACCCATTGCTTCCAGAATCCAGTTTTCGACCTGCACAAGGTCAGGTTGATCCTCATGTGTGTTTTTTTATGTTGAATAGAAATTACTCCATTTAATTTTACTTTTACTTGACTAAAATATTCTTTCTTTTTTATATCCAAATGAACTTTATTCTATTGTGGTGTTCCCAGTTCTAATATACATCCATGTACATAATGGTACAAAAATATGAATTAAAATTATTAATAATTATTCTAATAATAATAAAAAAAAAATAGAATTGGCATAAATAAACTTCAATTATATACAACATTATAATAATTGTTTTTTACTTTACAATACTTTATTGTTCTTTAAAGAGTTCACCGTGCAGGTTGACAGTTTTAATACCTTTTTTTATGTTTATAAATCTGAGTGTTAATAAAATATTTTCCTTAAATTCACATTAAAAAAAAACAAAACAAGTGAAATAGGGGTTAACTTTTGTTATTCTGCATTTTTATTTTATTTATGTAAAATGTACCTTGTATAATCAACAAGTTCACAATGAATGTCATATTTATCATGTTCATAACGTATACATACAACCAGATGGACAAAGACAGAATGACGTACATGAGGGAGGGTGTGCGCGCGTGCGGAGTGTAGACTGTAGGGTGTGTGTCACATTTCACCTGCGTGCAAGAACTTGTTGGGGCAAAAACCTTCATTTTCGAAATGTCCTCCCTTATATGTTACTTAGACATAAAGTTATACAATATCTGAATGATATAAAGCAGTTTTACGTCGAGCCGCCTGTGTGTCATTATTCCCCGGAGATCAGCGCACCAACCGTTAATTTCATACTTTTGAATCTGGACAGAATAATGGGAACGAGTGAAACAAGACACCTTCACCTCCACCTCCCCTCCCGACTGCGTCAAGCTAAAATGGCTAAGATCCAGTCCAACCGGAAACACACTGTGACCGAAACATAAAAGACTGGCAAGAGCAGAAGCGGCACTTCGATGAAATAAAAGAATGCTGCTTTAAGTGCAGTCTTGAATATCTGACCGTTACTGCGTCTTATGCTACTTGTTTTTTTACATTTACACGAACACATTTGTGAAAAACTGTTTGCAACTTGAGTTTACCAAATGTTATGATGTTATGGTTAGAGGTCATTAGGTCCTTAGAAGTTCATTACTTTGCATGGATCAGTAGGCCTATATAATCAATTCCGCCATTAGAAATCAAATGTGTGTGTGTGTGCGTGCGTGCGTGCGTGCGTGTGTGTGTGTGTGTGTGTGTGAATATGTAAATAACTAATACATGTTTTTCTTTAATTGGAGTAGTTTCATTTTAATATATCACATTCACCAGATAATGTATACAATTGGAAACAAATGATTAAGTAGCCTACCAACACACTAGTCAAAAACAATTAAAAAAAATAATAATAATGATGTGAGCATAAAGCCTCTACTCATCCTCCACGTTACATTGAATTAAACTTTTTTACATTGTAACAGTATGTTACATTGTATGCTGTATTGTATTTGCAATAATACACTGTGACTGGGGGACGGAAACATGAACCTAAATATAATATATCACAAGCTTGTACTAAGCAGCTTTACAAAGGGGACAAGGGACAGCTAAAACGACTATCAAGAAGGCTTTTATTTTGAAGGGACTGACAGGAAATCCCAAAATTGAATTTCCAATTGCCAACTTTTTCCTGCGTGAAATTCCTCAAGTTTGTGTCTTTTGTTTGTATGTTTGGACCAAGATTGACTGGATAGCTGGCATGAAAATAGCCGAAACAACTGAAAGCCGTCAAGGCGCTATGTGACCAAGTGTGCAGACTGAGACGAATGAGACGTGGACGGCTCTCGTGGACATATTTGTCTGCTTCTTTAGGCTGGTGGATCAAGAAGGCAGAGGGAGAGTGAAACTCCTGATGGAAAGGAAGCGAAGGGAAGATAACGAGTAGAAGAAGGAGCGGAGCTAACTGAGCTTTTATGTGGCAAAACTCTCTTCTACTTCTCTGACAACGAGAGCAGTGGAGCTGTGTTTATATATTGGAGAAAGTGGTAAGTTACGTTTTCCACAACTAATGACAGTTTGGCGTGATACATAGACGACTAAACGGCTTTAAAACACACACTGGCTAGTTTAATTTAGATTTTAGGCAGGGCCGTTACCAGGGTTTAAAAAACTACCGAGGGCATGAGTCCAAGTAGACTTCCCCAAAGTCCAACACTGCCAAGAAGTTTCTATTTGTTCCCCCTTAACTATTTGACAATTCATCATTGAAACGTTCTGTTTAGGGCTAGATATAGTTTGAATTCAATGTACCGGATAGGCCTATCGTTATTGATACAGTAGCTTCTCGTGCAATACAATACATAACTTTCAGGACCGATACCAACACTTTAATAATATAAATGTTTCCTTTTAAGCTGTGTTTTTAATTTCATAAACAAGTTATGAAATGTCAGTAACAGAAGCACTGCATCTAAAGTGGCACACAAAGTATTGTCTTTGATTTAAAGAAGGAACTTTTTTGTTAAATAAATGTGCAAAAAAAACCCATTAGAAATCGTATCAATTGTTGAATATCGCGATAACGATATTGCTTAAATAAATCGATGTGTGCTCAGTTCTGCCTTTCTGCTGCGTTCAGTATACTACTAAAATACAAAAAAAAATTTTGTTGAATAAACAAAATTAAAAGAAATCATGTCGTCCAACATTGAACTGAAAACAAAAGGCACCAACAGTACTCAAAAAATCCCCGAATGCAATATCGCGGTCTCTCTGCAATGTGTTTATCGTGCAAGTTGACATCATGATGAAAAAAAAATAAATAAACGATATATTGTGCAGCCCTACAAATTCAGGTGTTTAGACAGTATTTCCAGAGTCCTTAAAGATTTTTTAGAACCATCTGGATAGTTATCCTGTCTTCTATGTTACACAAAATATTGATTTAAATGTTTCCTTCATAATCCAAAAGTTTGGTGAAGGGATACTGAATCCAATGCATTTTTTTCTTTTTTTCCCCCAAAAAAAGTTATCGCTTTCCCCAGATTGCTTAAAAACTCCAAATTCCCAGAAAAAGAGTTTGCTACTGTTCGGGCTGGGCATTATGGAGAAAATCAAATATCACGATATAACATTTTTTACCAAATACCCTAATATCGATATTGTAGGGTTGACCATTAGGGTTTTCACCAAATATTTACACAATGAGATTTTTTTACATACATAATCGTCAGTTATGTGGATATCATGACAAGTGGGTAAAGGCAAATAATAGAAAAGCTAGAACAGTGTAATGCAGCCTTTAAAACCAGGAAAACCGGCACTTTTTCCATATTGCGATATCCGAAGACATGATATTTAGTCTCGTATCACTATATGGATATAATACACACATATTTCCCAGCCCTAGCTTCACTCCTGATTTTAGGTAGCCAGCAAACATCTTGTTTTGTTATTTTCCTCCTTCAACATTATTACAATCCTCCAACATTTTTGCACTCCAAGCATTGGGCCTCATGTTTTATACACAGAGCGCTCTGTCGCAGACACTTGTAGGAGATTTGAACCTGTATACTGCTGTTTCTCCCCCTGTCGAGATGGAGGGAGAGAAGGAGAGACAGAGGCAGCAGCGGGACGAGAAGGAGAGTAACGAGGCCGAAGACGACAGGAGGAGCGACGAGGATGCTGACAATGACGAGGAGGATGAAGATTCTGAGGGTGCGGCGCTGGTCTGGCAGGAAGGTTACGGCGAGGACAATCTGGGCCTTCCCATCATGCACTGGGAAGCACTGAGCCTGCGTATCGCTGAGCTGGAGAAGCAGGAGGAGGAGAATAAGGAGAAGAGGGCAAAGGTCAGTGATCGGGGTCTGGGAGAGGTTGATGTTTAGTCCTGGGAAGACTCTCTTTTATTGTCAGTCATAGAACACTACACTCCTAGTCCTAGTTAGGACTGACGCATGCCTTTTTCTACTCCTCTTCTTCTACTTTTAGCCTTAGGAAGTTTTGTGAAACACAGCCCCTGTAAAACAAATCTTAAAAAGATGTCAAAATGTCAAAAATGAAGAAACTAATCAAAGAGGTCAGGTTTATAAAAAGTTTGGACTGCAAGATCCTATACCTTAAGTATTTAAAAGTGTGGTTGTTTATCAGATGTCCTGGCTGTACATGCTGATTACAGGCAAAACTCAATACCAGCTATTACCAGATGTTGTTGAATTAGACTTGACGCCTAGAAACGCCGGGTTTTCAGAGTGGAGTTTCTCTGGAGCGAGGCCGAGCTCCGGTGAGCTGGGCGGAGGAGAGAGGGAGGAGAGCAGAGAGCTGGGAGGACGGAGACGACGCCTGCAACAGCCACGTGCTGGCACTCACCTCCCGGTACGCACGCACGCACGCACGCACGATGACATGTGTGTGATGTCACTTGGATTTGGTGTGATTCATGTCTCAACCTGATACGCCCAAATCTGACTGTAGAGGTTTTTGCAAGTGTAGCAGAGCAAGAGTACCAATAAATCAAAATCTAGATTGCACTGTACTGTGCATAAAATTTTTAAAAAAGTATAATTCCAATATGCAGCCGCCCTTTCTATGTCTGTCGTTAGTCACCACTCTGTAGTCTTTCTCAATGTCCCGCCCGCAGCACTATCTGACTTCAACACTGAAGTCTACAGTAACATTTGTCTTCATGATCAAAGAAAGTTTTCTCTCTCTCTCTCTTTACCGATGCACTAAAAGAAAGGTCTAAAAGTGCAGTATGGGAGTATTATTACACTCATTACAATGCAGCAAAACATCTTTAAAATATTTTCTTTGTTTGAAAAAGAAGAAGAAAAATAAAAAGCAGAAAAGCTATGCGTCTCCCTCCGGGTTTGCAATACCCTGGTCCTAAATCAGTGAGGCATTGTCGTGGTTTGTGCTCCAGTCTTGAAGGGCTGCTATACGTTTTGCCAGCCACCAGATGTCACTGTATGTGTGCTGCTTTTGAAGCATTTCTTCATTTTACACTGTGAGCTAATGTCTGGTAGACTGGATAGCTGTGAATGTCATTTTCCCACCACACGCACGCACACACACGCACGCACGCACGCACACACACACACACACACACGCACACACACCATTCAATCAGTCAGACATTGTCCCTAAATGACTACTAGGATAGTCATTTAGGCATAGTCAATCCCCCACATGAACTCTGTTTGGCTGTTGTGCGTGTCCTCCAGATTGCAGACCCAGATGAATCTTCAGCTCTGTTTCATCAACAACAGTGGAAGTGAGGAGGAAGAGGAGGAGGAGGGAGAGATCGGCAAGAAAGAAAGCGGCAACACACGGGTAACTACCCCTAGCACAAGATCCCGACGACAGAATGCGGTTTAGATTAGAGGAGCTGAAACTGTGGTGTGTCAAATGATTGCAGCAGAGAAATGTCATCAGAGCCACGCCCTACTCCTTGTTGTTACCTCTTATGTATATCTTCTCCATGTTCCTCCCACCCTGTTGTCCGTCCCTGCTGAGAAAGAGAGGGACTGTTCAGGTCCACAAGAATCCTCAGCCTGCTGCCAAGCCGGAGAAACCAAAATCCAGAGGCTTCAGGAACACGCTGAGGAACCTACGAGACAGACTGAGAGCCGACCACAAAACACTGGTGAGAGCCGAACTTCTCGTGCTAATGCAGGATGCAGCAATGCTTTTCTCTTTCACTCCCAAATACAGTTTATCACAGCTCTCCTCTCTTCCTTTCCTTTTTGCTTTTCATCCTGTCCTCCTCCTCTCCTCTCTTTTCATCCTCTCCTCCTTCTCCCCTTTCCTCTCCTCCTTTCGTCCTCTCTCTTCCTCTTCCTATCCTTTCCTCCTCTCTCCTTTCCTCCTCCTTTCTCTCCTCCTCTCCTCCTTTCATCCTCTCCTCCTTCTCCCTTTCCTCTTCTCTCCTTTCGTCCTCTCTCCTCTGCCTCCTTCTCCTCCACTCCTTTCCTCCTCTCTCTCCTCCTCCTTCTATCCTCTCCTCTCAGGCTGCAGCTCGTAGTGATCCTGTAGTCCAGAGAAGACATGTGGAGCGCAGTGATTTACAAAACTTCAGTATTAAGGACCTGAACGCTCTTTGTACGTCTCTCAGCCAGACAATACAAGGTACTCTCCCACACACAGCAAGTACAGTCCATCAAGCTGCATCATACAATCCTAAAAAAAAAGGGGGAAAGTGACTTAATCCTAAAATGCACCACACCTCTAAAGTGCTGCTAATAATTTAGAACTTCTGATTTGTCATCCGTTCACGTCAGACCTGAGCTCAGACCTGGTGGGTCGCCTGCAGGTTCGAGACCAGCTGAGGACTGAGCAGGACGCCATGCTGCTGGAGGTCCAGGATCTGACATCGCTGTGAACCCTGCCTGATCACTCCCAGCTAAAGTTCACCTGTCGAGCAGTCGGGCGTGGTTATAGCCAACAAACTTTTGACCGAGTGTCGCAGTCTGTGAACATTGCTGTGACTCAGACTGTGCCACAGTGGCCTCCACAAACATCTCCGTCAGTCCCTCCTGCTTGTTGGTCTGACCAGCCAATCACTGTGAAGAGTGTCACTCCCTGAAAGGACTAGGACATTCAGTTGCTTAGTATTTTTTAATGTTCTTGTCTGTGTTGTATATTTATAAGGGGAATTGCATCCCACTAAAGGACCGTGTCAACTTACTTTAAAACTCACACATGACAGAATCAGCTGTGTCCAGCATCGTCACGATGTTGGAGCCGTATGTTACGGTCAACAACTGAAACTGAGTTGGCAGAGGATGGTGGCCTTAAAGGAACAAGCTGCCATTTTTTTGGGGGGGGGGGGGGTACGCTTCTTTGCCTTCTTGCTCTGAGCCGGATTAGAAGATCAGTACCAGTTTGATCTCCTGGTTTGGATGGTCCCATTTCCCAAATTGGGAAGTCGTCCTTCTGACTTTGGTGTGTTCATGAGCTTTTAAGTCGTAATGTGGAAAGGACACGGACTCTACGATTAACATGTGTTTGTATTTTATTGCTCGGAGCGTTGAGGCAACACGTTATCTGCTTCTGAGTTGCTGTTCCGACTTGAGGGGACATTCACGTGAGTTTTCCCAGTCAGGAGGTCATTTTTTCCTGATTATTCCGACACCCCATGAATGCAGCACAAAAAGCCCCATGACGCAATTTTAAACCCGAGCCGAAAAAACATAACCTCCTTGGTGGAGGCATTTATTAAAAGGGAAACATTTATTTGAATACATTTTGCACACCAAAAATGCACATCACGTCAGAGTCAAAACGGTCCACTGCGTTCTATTTAAGTACATTTTCTTTTTGTGCATCTTGTCAGCAATGGAATCTCTTAGCCAATCTTGAGAGGATGGTGGGTTTGAGTTTAGATCATAATGTTTTTTTACTTTTGTTTAGAGCCACTTGATGGCTTTTTCCTCTTCCTCTCACTCAACTCTAACCATCAGGTATGTGCTGAGGACCCGCATCATTCCTACTGTACAAGATGTGGACGAGAAATATGGATTACAAATTTGTATTGTTCTCATATAGAATATATATAGACGCCCATTTCAAATGCCAATTTCTGACAGCGAAATTCATAAAGCGAGAACACCTCGGGGAGTTCGCGCTTTGGTTTCTCGAGACGGAATCGAAACGGAAGGATTAAACTACCTGCTTGTTTTTCACATGTAAACTGCAGACTTGTTGTGTAATATATATATAAAAAAAACGATATCATTTGAGTTGTTGGAAGCTGCATCTTTTTTTTTTCTTTCACTTTTGACAGATCGAGACTAGCAGTTTTCCCCAGCTTACATTTCATGCTAAGGCAGAATAAAAAGTGATCAGACCCATCCGATCATTGGACTGACTCGTAGAGATAACGCTGACACTTGTGTCTTTCGAGGGTTTGATGGCAGAACGACGTATTCACCCAAACATCCGAATGTTCATTGAAAGGATTTGTCTAGTGTTGACGAAAGTTAGCTTCATTTTCCAGATCGGCGTCTCTCCCTTAAAGGTACCCCGTGACAAAAACGAAAGCGGGACAGCATCAATATACCAATCTGTAAAGTGAGGGTTATCTTTTGTCAACACTGTTTTAAGACATGGTTGTGTTAATTATCTTTGCTAAAGGCTTAAAACTGCAATATGAAAGGGCTAATTCTGCCAACCGAACATTCTCTCTGTTTCCTACTTTGTGTAGTTATGTTCCCTGATTTTCTTCAGAAAAAGTTTTTTTTTTTTTTACATTTTTTTTTTTTACATTTTTTAGAATGTGTATGTTTGTGTAGGCTTGTAGTTGGAAGAACTAAATGTGATCTTATGTAGAACAAATTTAAGCACATTTTTATTTTCTTCATCAAAGTGCTTTTCTTTGGTATGTAAGGGAAGATATTTTAATCTGTTTTTATCCAATCAAGTAGTTTTGTGACAGTCTTGGCACAAATGTTTATGTTTCATTTAACAAACGGGATACAAAATAGAACGCTTACCTGTTATATTTATAATATCCGTATGATAAACATTTCCACCACACTATCTCCGTCAGTACAACAACTATCATGTTATCCTCAACAACCTGTTTCTCTCTCGTTCATAAAGTAACATTAAATCCTACTTTGACGTTTTTTGGGTTCGCTGTTAAACTACCATCAATAAAACTCGACACTTCCTGCACATAATGTGCTTTTCGTAGTAAAAGCCTTCCAACAGCTCATTCCTGATCGCTTGTTGGTGTGACTTCAGGAAGCGTTGAGCTCCATTCACAGAAGCTTAACACAGAATAAAAAATAAATAAAAATGCAAAGTAGAAACTATTAAAACAATTATGTTTATTTTAATATGGGAACAATTATAGTACAATTTAATAAAAAAAATGTACGTGGCATTTATTAGAAACCGGCAAATGTTTTTTTATTATTATAATTATATAATTTCAAGTTTCTAATGGCCTTGACACAAGACGACAACAACACTGTTGGCAAACAGCTGATTGTCAGCGCAGCGTGTCAGGGCTTTAATAGATGTGGATGGACTTTACGGTACACTTAACTTTAGTATTTTGGAGACGGAAATAATTTAACTAATTCCAGTCTCATATTAGTAGTCGTGTAGCGTTGACATCGTTATAATTTAACCATGACCACAGTCTTTCCCTAAACTTAAAAGATTAACTCCTTCATGTTGTTATAGTGCCTCTGCATCCACGTGCTTAACATCACGGCCCTTTTTAGATGAGTTCAAATGTAAGTAGAACAGGATACTGTTAAACTCCTTGTTTTATTTACGAACTAATGTCAAGACATCTGTTTTTAGAAACAACATGAATCATTTAGACTTTGTTTTTGTCTTTTATTAATCTGTATTGAACAAAAAAAAAGCTCAATTAACTTGATTGATTGCACGCTCCAATACTGTTTAATTTTGGTGGTGGTTCGACCATTGTGTTTACATTTGATAACAGATTGCGCCTTTTTAAATGAATAAAGTCTAGTTCCAGAGGTGTGTGTGTGCGTACATACTGTGGGGACATTGTGTTAATGTATTACCTTTTGAGGTGTAGACTGTTTATTTTTAAGTTGGGGTTAAGTCAGGGTTTAGGTATCTCAATGTAATGTGCATCTAAAGTGATGGAAACGTGACTGTGTTTCTGCTTCTGGGAATTTTGCATTTGTTGTTAAATGAATAAAATGAGGAAATCTTTTTGCTCATCAGTTTAGGATTTTTTTTTTTTTTTATGATTCATACTGCTGTCTCTAGGAGTAGATGTATATACTGTTAGATGGATAGATTTCTGGGGCAAGTTTAGGTTATGTTTGGGATTTTGGAATCACTATTGGTCACCAGAAGTACATAAATGTTCATGTATTGGTGGGATTCATTCGTCTGTCTGTGTGTTCTCAGGGTGATCAGCCGCGATTGCAAAACATCCAGCTCAGCTTAACAGGTGAGAAGAGAGGGAGTCACACACACACACACACACAATGATGAAGCGGGGAAGAAGAATTGGATGACACACAGTGAGGGACAGAGGGAGGTACTGAATTGCCATAGAAACTGCCCGGACTGTTCAGAGAAGCAGCAGAAAAAGGTAAAAGCTGAAGTGGTCCAACTGTCAAGGTCACTGATCACCCGAACTGCTGCCACACTGCTGATGTTTTCTTCGATTGTTTTAAATAACCAGTAAAAGGTGATCTTTTGAAGCTGCTGACATACAGTCAACGTCCTTTTGGATGTTTTCGTATTTTCTTGTGATTATTCTGATGAGCGACAGAAAATGAGCCATATGGAGTAAAAGTCATCGCTGTCCCAGGTAAGCTCTTTGTCTAACAGCAGATTGCAGTGATGCAGGTATTTATGAGTTCAGTGCAGTTCTCTTTACACAAACACTAAACTCCTAATGTATCTCCCAAGTCTTCACCGGGGGTTATTTTTGGTCCAGATTGTTTGCTTAAGAATGAAAACGGTTTTAAACATCAGTTCAAGAGTTGTAACTACTTTAATTGCATTAAAAAACCTTGCCATGGAACATTTCTTAATGAGATTGAATATATGAATTTATAGGCAAGATGATACATCAGGCTGGAGTGGGTTTTTCTCGGAAGCTATTAGCTGCTCCTGGAAAACAGCCTCTTGATTTGGCATCCATGCAGTGCAGAAACGAAAATTGTTCAGTAGAAAATTGCAAAACAGTAACCTAGTTTTGACATTGATTATGTCATTTTGTTAAAAACAGGTTGTGAGAAAAGGTCTTAAGTTAAGTTTGACAAATATCACGCACTAAAAGTCCCAGAAATGTCTTAAATGTGAGATTGTTACACATAGCGATACATATTTGTATTCAAAATACTTCAATCCAAAAACTGAAAGTAGTCTCCAGTAGTAAGTCTAAATGAGTCCGCTGTTTGTAAAATACCTAATTTATTCATGCTATAAGGCAAAACTGTGCTACAGAGACTGTCTTAACACATTTTCACATTGTATAAAAAAATCAATGGAAGCCAATGGAGGCCTGAAATGGAAGAAAAAAATATTAAAAAATTTTTTTTTTAACTTTTTTTTTTATTAGTGAATCGTCTGTTCATTTTTTATTTATTTTTTTTATTCGTTATTAGTTAATGTGGGCTAAAACACGCAAAACATCTATTGCTTTCCATTCATATTTCTACTGTATAACAATCTATTAGCAGACTGTTGAAATGTTGCTTGAGTTACACGATTCCTCACAGGGAACATCGAGTCATGGTACGTTTATGTTGGTCAAAGCAACATTGTGGTTAAGAGGTTACTCAGTGCAGACTTTTCAATATCCAGTTTGACTGCATCACGGTATGATAATGCAACACAAAATCTACAAATGTGTATCATGCATTCGAAAAAATTGTCCAAATTTGTAGTCAAATACATTTAAAGGGGTACACGACATGATGCAAATGATTTGTCTGAATGGTTTACTACATTGATAGGAGGTTATTTCATTAAGCATTAACAGTTACACACCAGAAAGCAGGTCTTAAATGTCATACTTTTATTCTTGTTCTTAGCTCTGAGTCAAAAATGTTTCAACTTTAGCATATTGACGAGACTGTCACAGGTTGTAAGATCGTGTTTAGGTTCATAGGGCGTGGACCTTTTACATCATATTTGTGTTGTACTGTTAATATGTCATGTTACTGGTTGACACATTACCCTTATTTAGTTGAACTCTGAAGTGAAGTGGTGATATAACATGCGGGTGGCTCATTTAATGCTTACACAAACACACACACACACACTGCCTGTGCGCTGATCCTCATACGTACAGCTGATGGTGAGGCTTTCAACTGAGAGCTGAAGCATCGCCTGAGTGAATCCGGTTTAGTTGTGTTGACTTTGATGATGCTGTAGCCCATCCTTATGTGTCATAGAAAAGTTTAGGACTGTGAAGTCAAGATTATTTATGTAGCACATTTCATACGATGGCCGTCGACTCAATGTGTTGGGAAAAAAAAAAAGATAGAGCGAAATCATACACGACAAAAAGATATAAGAAGGTATTACATTTATAAAAAACATATAAGTTAAGATAAAGACATAAGATAAGAATGTCATACAATAAAAAGGAATACGATTATTTTCCCTTATTATTTCAATTATATTATAGGCTATTATTATTATTATTATTATTATTATTAAAAGATGAATAATAATAGTTATTATTATTCTTATAGGATTAACTCTAAAATAAATGTTTTACCATTCAACCACGCACTTTAAACCTGTCTAAAAGCTTGCGGAAAAAAAATGTTTAGTCTGCATTTAAAAGAAGAAACCTTAGTTCATGTGGTGGAGAATTCAAGAGTGTAGGACCATAATGATTGTGGCGACTATAAGCTGATTTCAAATTAATTATAGGTATTTATTATAAGAGACCTTTCACTTGGTGATCTAAGGGATCTGTCAGGTGTGAATTCATTGGGAGGAGTTAAGCCAATTTAATAGATTTTTAAAACAAGTGATGTGTTCAAACCTTTTGGCTGTAGTTTATTTAACACCTGCTTTGTCAGTCCAGGAAAAAAAGTGCAACACAGTGATCTCGCCTACTGGAAATAAATGCGTGAAGCAGCTTTTCAAAGTCTGACTGTGACAGGAAGCATCTAAGACAGCACGGAGGAGTTATAGTATATAGTCGATGGAGTAAGAGCAAGACCAATGTACAGAAGGGTGCATGGAGACACCTAGGGGAAGTGTGGTTACTTATTGCTGAGTTAATGGGGTGAGAAGAGACTGAATCAGCAGCATACCCTTGTACACAGGAAGGCAAACGAGCAACTAAGAATCAGCAGCATACAACAGGAGGTCAAACAGATTGTGCAAAGGCCCTAGTAAACAGTCAAAGGGGAGGGAGGTGTGGTGTTGGGAAGCACCACTTCTTTCCATTCCTCCCCTTTTAATATGAGCCAAGAAAAGACGGAAGCTATACTTTGAGCTAAATACTAACATTAGCATACTCATGTTGATGTATTTGAGGTAATATTTACCATGTTTGCTATCTTAGTTTTGCATACTAACGTTAGGCTTTATTTACTCGAGAAGTCTTGCTGAGATCTCTTTTTACCAGAGAGGCCTGACAACAGATTACAAAATGCAAATGAACGAGTGCTTTTAAGTCCATTTGTTTTGCAGCTCATTTTGAGAATACATTTTTGTAATATCGGAAACCAGCCTTTCCCGGTTCAGAGTTGGCATGAGGTACTTTTAAAGCTAATAGGTGATTATTCAAATCTTGAAATCCACTGTAAAAGCCTAAGAACAGCTAAACATTTTGTGTTTTTTGGAGTTTAGAGCCAGCTTTAAATGAATAAAAGAGGTCTGGAGGTTAACAAGAGAAGGCCTGGTTGGTTTGTGCTAGACCCGATGGCATACAAGATAGTATCATCAGCATAAAATGGACATTGGAGTTTTCTCAGTTGGAAAATAAATAGCCTATTCATGAATAGAGTAATTATCAGGGGGGCCTAATATTGATCCTTTATCAACCATTTATAGAAACCATCAGTGAAAGCTAAACTCTTCCAGAATGGGTCCGTTTGAAACAACTGCAAGTGGAATAGTCAAAAACAATGGAAAGAAACCACTGATATGGTCATTTTGGGCAAAACACAGAGTAAAATACTGCTGCTTGCACAGTTTTAGCTATGAGATGGAGTGAGATCTTAAATGAGTACAGATGGCTGACTAATTTGTCTATTTATCTCTAGGTGAAGACCCACACATGGATTTGACCATCTGAAATCCTCTGAAAATCTACTGTACAGGATCATACAAAGCCACCATTAAACAATAGAGAGTATAAGGATGACAGAGGAGATTGACAGAACCCCAAACGTACAAGCCACAGCCTTGTTCAACTTCTCCCTCACATGAAAATCCCTTCATCCCTCACAATGTCATCCAGAGGTGGAGTTCCTCCCAGCATCAGTGTCTCACTACTCCATGAATTACTCAACTCCTCCTCACCCTCTACCTCCACCACCACCACTCCACCTCCATCTTGCAGCATCGACGAATCCTACAAGTACATCTTCCTCCCCATCTGTTACTCTTTCACGTTCCTTTTCAGCATCTCCCTGAACTCTGTCATCCTCTACCGTTCCTTCCGCCGGACCAAGCGCTGGAATGCGTCATTGATCTACATGGTGAACCTTGCCTCTACAGACTTCATGTATGGCCTGTCACTGCCATTCCTTGTGGCTAGTTACATCATGCGTGACCGCTGGGTCTTTGGGGACTTCATGTGCCGCCTAGTCCGTTTTCTCTTCTACTTTAACCTGTACTGCTCCATCTTCTTCCTCACTTGTATCTCTGTCCACAGGTACTTTGGTATCTGCCACCCAATGAAAGTCATCACACTAGAGACCAAGAAGGCTGTCAAGTGCACTTGTGTCGTGGTTTGGATTGTAGTGTTTGCGTTGACCTGCCCTATCTTCCGGTTTGCTCAGACTGGTCATGTGACAAGATCGGGAGGGCTTGGCGGCAATGCAAGCAGTATAGACAACCCAAGCCACGAGGTATCATCGATAAATGGCAATGCCAGCTATGGTAACATGGGAGTGGTCATTGAGGAGTACCAGAACTGTTGGGACGATGCAATAGATAAGGAGTTCCCTGATTACGTACCCTATGGCATCATACTCCATTTGCTGGGCTTTTTTGTGCCTTTTTCCATAATTGCTTGGTGTTACTCTCATGTTGTTCTGACCATATTTAGGACTCTGCATTCTCAGCCCTCATCCCGCAGAGGTTGGAGAGAGGGAGGACATGAAGGACTAGAGAGAAGAGAGAGAAGAAGCCCCGCAATAGTTGCAAGAGGACGAAGAGGAAGCAATGGACTATCGCGGACATTAGGAAGAGATGAAGGGACTTCCATTTTCCTTGGTGCCCACTCCCCTTATGCCAATCGCAGACGGAAATCTATCAAGACCATCATCACCATCACCCTTCTCTTTGCTCTATGTTTCTTCCCCTTTCATGTTACTAGAACCATCTTCCTCCTGCTGAAGGTGACCAAGGGAGCTCCCTGTCACACTATGACCATGGTCTCCATGTGTTATAAAATCACGAGGCCTTTGGCGTCATTCAACGCATGGCTTAATGCCCTCCTTTACTTCCTGACTAAAGACAAGGGGGGAGCTCACTGCTGCCAGGCGGTAAACACCAACACCCATCAACATGGTGGCCTTCTATTGCCACTGAGGATGATGGGAAAAGGAGAGGACACAGAGGAGGGAGGGCTGGAAGACAACATTGACAATAAGGGGAATAAAGCATTTCACAACAGTCCATCATACATGAGCAGAGCAAAAATCAGATATATACTTGAATGAAGGTTTTCATGAGGAATTAAAGAAATAATTTTAGATGCACTGTTGGGTGATTTTTACTTTAAAACTAAATATATAATATATGAGCACTGTAGGAAATGCAACGATTAAAGAAGACTCAAACTAGAATCCTAATATGCCTTTTATTTATAATTGTATGTGCCTAATTGCTGGTCTGCTACAAGTCATACTTTGAAAGTTACCCAGTGGGTAAATACCACTTGAAGGCGAATGTAACACTTTGTTATTGTAATAATCTGTTATTTTGTTTTACAGGGTGTATATTTATAATGTGTTTCAGATTAAACCTTCTACATCGCAATCACTGATTTCCTTTTCAGGCCGGGGAATGCTTGAAAGAAGAATTTGTTCGTACAAAGTGCTGTTCAACCACGTCTAAAGGTGAAAGTGTTTTGACCTGTTGAGCAATGATCAGTCAAATGGGAATATCAGCACTAACTTTCAGACAGTCTCTCCCTGAAGGCCTTCATGGTATTGCACTCTGTTGTACACACAGCAAGTGACATAAGCAGTTCTGTGAAGGATAAGGAAACTAGAG
Organism: Bovichtus variegatus; assembly: GCA_943593645.1. Lineage (NCBI taxonomy): Eukaryota > Metazoa > Chordata > Actinopteri > Perciformes > Bovichtidae > Bovichtus > Bovichtus variegatus. Next base: position 2,315,694 of record CALSCE010010667.1, on the reverse strand, counting down.
CTTGAGAGAGAAATTCAAACCCTGCATACTTCCACACCTTTGCACACTTTGCCAATTTGCTGTCATAAAGTGGGTGTTGTAGGTCGGCTTGCAGGTTTCAGGAAGCTTACAAATGTTGTCGTGGTCTGAAAGTGTTTGGTGTTGGTTTCAGATGCTGTCATACCAGCTGACACGCTGTGTTGGGCAAGCTATGCTGGTGTTGTGGTCTGACATTCAATATATGAGGGTTTTATGAGTATGCTGTTGATAGTGTGCTGGTGCAGTTACTTTTCGCCTTGAAAATGAACATCCTCCCATTTATTTGGAGAACCTCTGAGATGGCAAAATAAAATGTCGAGAATACTATAGAGAATACTCTATAGATATGACGCTGCCCTAATATGATACTGACACCGTTAACTCATGATTCACAGTTATGCATGCTACTTTAGTGAACCCGTGTCTTCAAACTTTAAGTGTTGGACCAGCCAAGCACAGATTTCCTCAAAGACGTTTCTTTAACTTGATGGTATGTCTTGATGATGATGGCATTGAACCACACATGCTCCAAAGAAAGTGCATGGCAGATCATCGAACATCATCTAAAAATCCCCTCCCCTCTTATCTTTCCAATGTCAGAATTGGTTGGCTGTGTCAGACAATTTTTGCAATTCCCCGAAAGCGACAATCCTACATTCACGCCTACTTTACTGGTTGGCCAGGTGTGCGGTTACTTTTTGGTGTGTAAAAACGAGTGCAACGCCATGAATTCCAACTTATTGCCTTAAGACATATTTAGACAACACTTTATATGAACTAGTGTGTGAAGCCATATTGAACCCCTTACGTCTACTGTCAAGTTTCTCACCACCTCTGCAACAGCCAGAATCCAGCATTTGTTTTATTGTATCAAACATTTTTTTTTGATTCATGCATTCATGTCTAGAAGAAACATAATTATTCTTTTTTTGTTTAGTCATCGGGCTGCAAGTTGTTCACAACGCTACTCTAGAATCCGCACCCTACATTTGGTCCCATTACGCCAAACCTGGCTGCCTCTCAGATCTCATTACACCACATACACCTGTATACTCTCCGTTGACTGGATGACCTTTCATTCATTTCCTTCCGCAGTCCACACTCATGAAAAAGTCTTCCCACCTACATTAGAGTAGCTTCTTCCTTGGAAACCTTTAAAGCCAGACTCAAACCCCACATGTCTCTTATATGGCTGGTTTATGATATGCTTGTAACCCTCATCCTGCACTAATTGTTTTCATTGTTCTATCATTAACATTGTTAACATTTTTGTTGTTATCACTGTATCGCTCTCTTATCCTACATGCTCTTATTTTCTCCTAATGAACTATTAATACAGCTTACAGTGTTAGTACTTATTCTAATATTGTTTTTTTGTTCTTGTAAATATGATACACCTCAGTGTGATAATGCACTTAAATAAACCTTGTAGACTGAAGTGTTGGAGAGATGGACATTTTACCTGTTGGTGGCACTAGATGAAATGATAGCGAGAAACACTAAGTCTGGATGTCTGAGGAACACTAGAGTACTTCGAGGGAACCTACGTGAACATGGGAAGGCAGAGGTCCAAATTCAGACCCTGGTGTCACTGGGAGATGACGGTGCTGACCACAGCTCCACTGTACTGCCCTTTGTCATTCATTTGTACTTTCAGTCTAACACTTTTGTTCAATCACTTTTCAATCACAACAGCTGAAAAGAAGAGAGTACTGTAGTCACCGAACCACCCTCGACCTCATACCTCAAACCAAACATTGGATTGCTTAATGGTGCAGTTTCAGAACCCAGAGGTAAATGATCTAATTGGCTTGTGTTCTGCACACCCTACAAGGTGTTACAGGAATGTATCGTGCACTAAAACAGCTCAAGATCATTACTCTGTTAGTGGAGCTACTGGGATCATTGACGTTTCTAATCGTGGCACCATCTGGTGGTAGTATGAAAAAGAGTCACTGGGGCAGACTGCATCTGATGGCCGAACTGGCAGATTCAGAGAAAGCCAGGCATACGTTTTTATACAGTGCAAAAGAAGCAAACTAATTAACTAGAAGAGAAGAGCAATGTCAAGATACTTTCCCCTGGACTGTTTTATGCTAACTAATCCAATGATATGGTTTTCCGAATTCATGAAAGATGCTTTCACAAACTTGTCTATGGACAACCATAGAACCCTCAGGATTTTGATTTCAAAATGTAAAATGTATCAGAAACTGTTGACAGGGCAACAAGTCTTTAAGCCGAAACTTATGAAAGTGCAGACTTATTTAGAGTTAGCTGGATGCTGACCAAGATATTGTTAGATGGTAGTTCTATACTTTAGTAGTAATATGCATACAATTTGTTCTTTTTTTCTTACCTCTCTGCAATTCCAATAAAGCAGCTTGTCCTACCAATACAGGATATTGATATACAATAAGAGACTAGACTTGCACAACCAAAATGTATTACCAGGCGCTATTGTTTGTTTAGAGTTAGAGTGTGGTTCTAGCTTTTGCTTCAGTCTCTGGTTAAAGATTTTTAGTCATTTATAATTTGGTTGTATTGTTTTTACCTCTTTTTATGTATCATGCACCATCCACCACTTATTTGTATATTTTTGTTATATCATAATGAAGGTTCAGGGAAACTCTTATAATGAATTATGCATGCAGTGCAATGCATTATGCTGGTATCTGTAAATCATTGGGTTCGTTAATAAAGTGATAACCAGAGTTTTTTCCTGTGTTATGAAGGATTAAGTCAGCTTGGATGTGTAAGTCTGATTATGCATTGTGTCTTTACTATCTAAACAGTCTAATGAAAAATTTGAATAACACACTTACTGTATGACTCGTCCTTGTCAAAAATATTGATTTTGTATAAAGCTCCCATTTATTCATTGTGCACTTGTGTTTCTGCTGCCCTCTGCTGGTGCGTAGTATGTGAAGGGGGAGTTTTTTCCCAGGTGACTTCATAAGAATTTACTGATATAACAAAACACTGTGCAAAACACTAGATACAACCTCATAAATTGAGAAATTATGGAGGACACTGCAAGGTCATGTTCCAAGTATTTTAGCCAATGTGGCGGATTCAGAAACCTGTTACCATGTGCTAATGAACATTTCTAGTGGAAATGCGGGTTTAGAAATATTCTTGCCACGACAATGATCACTATTTGAAATATGGGCATTGTAAATCCATGTTTAGGGGCGTGTGGTCATATTTAATGAATAAAATAGAAAACATTGTAGGTTACAATATAGGACCCGTTATGCCTTCCTTCACATCAGTGTCGCTTTTTACTTTGCAGCATACAAGATAAATAAGACATTTACATTACAAGGATCAAATAAAACAACAGCTGCAAATGCTGTTAAGTCAAAAAACCTTATCTATTATAATCTCATGGTGTTAATAGGCCTATTTCTAAAATATTGGCTATGGCCCTGCTATTTACAGTTTTTTTATTCAATCTTATCTATGCACACACTTGGTATTCATATGGTATAAAGTTTGACTTGATATGAAAAGATAGTCAAGAAAGGTATGAACGCACGCACGCGCGCGCGCACACACACACACACACACGGCCCCTGCAGGGGGAGACACTGCCCTCCTCTTCTCAGACCGGTTAGAAATTCAAAACACAACCGCCTTGCACAATCTCCCGACCTGCACCGCGGCCTAGAAAAGCCTGTGACGGTTATTTTAATTTAACATAAAAAATAAATAAAAATCACAGGAGCGATATTATTCAAAAGTAACGACAGGGATCGATTGTGCTGATCCATATGCACATTTTGGTACGGGTGAAATATTGCTGCGCGCGCGATTGAATTTCTATTTATTTTTTGTGTGTGTGACGGCTGTGTGGGGAGCTGAGGAGCAGAGCGGTTGGCGCCACTTTCAAATCCTCCACTGACACAGAATGAGAGTCCGGCTTCAAATACATTTACACACTACTTAATTCCTCTTTTCATAATTACTGTAAGGCGAGGAATATCTTAACACCATTTGGCTTTTGGGCATTTCTCTCCCTCGGAAGGTAAGCAATTCAGTCATTAAATATTTTGTACATATTTTATTTTGTGTGAGACACTTCGTTTTTTGTGCTCTGTATTAATATGTATGCTTGAGTTGTGTACTTTGTTGTCTTCTTATAGTTCTAGGAAAAGAAAGCGGAACTTCTTCTGAGTGTATTTAGTGTAACTGTTGGCTACAGCGAAGCCGTCGTGTAACCTCCTGCTTAGTAGGCTATAATGAACTGCTGTTTGAAACAAAGGCTGTGTCGCATTTCAAAAAAAGCTTTACGTGGCTCTTTTGTCGGACAGCTGCGCATTTATCATTTTCTACATCGAGACTAGTCCGTTAAAAAAAATAAATAAATAAATAAATAAATATATATATGTATATATATATATATATATATATATATATATATGTATGTATATATATATATCTTAGCCGTTTCAGTATATGGGCAAACATTAACATGGGATGATTTGTTTTATATTTCTGTACAAAAGAGTTTTTAGGAGACAACTGAGTAAGTTGAGGAAGCAGACACTCCCCCAGTCACAGCCCCCTCCCCAAAGACCCCAGCCCACTCCGACCGTTCACTCCGACTAAATAGGCTTCGAAATTACACTTTAATTAAAAAACGAAATGGCTACTAATGCTTCAGACCGCAGTCCGTGGCGAAACTAGTTTAATCCAGTTTAGATTTTGAAGGAGGGGGGGCTCAAACGAAGTCGTCGCTGTAGGAGGAAAACTGACTCAGCAGTTTACCGAGGGCTCGCCCTGTCTGTCAACCTGTCATTACAGTGAGAGCAGACTGTCGACAGTTCGACCCATTACCACCGATTTCCACAGCTCGTTAGGTACAATGTTACAGGTGCAGTCTTTATTACTAATAATAATCACCACATAATAATCCTGAATGTAAATTTGACACAACAGTTTGCTGTTGTACCAACAAAATAGGCCCTTTCATAAATGAGTTTTATGAAGGAAAACAAAAAAAAAATAGATCCACGCTTTTGATACACACACATGTGCAAGAATATGCTGTGAGCCATATAAAGAGCTGGCGTGGTTTAATGTAAGTTCGTGATGATTTTCCAACAACATGTAAAAAAAAGAAGTAGTAGCATAGTTTGATTTAATTATAATTTAGTAGAACCTAACACAATAACATAATAAAAAGCCTATCCATGGACAGTGCAGGCGGTTCTTAAAATAATACAGACAGCCAAAATCTTTTCCATATGGATTAAATAGATTTTTTTTTTTTAAAGTGGTCTGTGGAGAAATAAAGGCCTGTTTTAGGGGATTCTGATAACCAAATGCATTAAGAAGTCCACATATTCCTCCGGCTCCCTCCCACTGCTCACCAATAATTTAGTTAAGACTGGTATTTATCATCTAATATGCAGTCTCACTATTGGATAAACTGTACAAATACAACTATCAGCCCTACCTTTAAGTTGAGTGTAGATAATCATATAATGTCTCCTGTATTGAAATTGTTTAAAATATGAGTTTAAGAGTTTGGGTTTATTGTTTGAATTGCCCTTTTAGTAGTCAACTGAACCTCGTCTTGTTATAAGGTACTTTATCTCTGAGAGTGTGCACTTATTCTGAGAGAAAATACAGTTGAAGATTGCTTAAACAGGTGCTCACATAAACGTAAAGTAAAATGTCTTTTCAAGGGCTGCACTGATACTATATTGATTTTTATTTATTAAAAAGAAAAGTCAAAGTATTCCCACCACAAGTTTCAGTAGCCAGAAGTTATGGTTTCAAATAGGAAACCAAGTCTGAGGCACTTTACAATGAGATCATTGAGAACAAAGGAGAAAGTCTTCACTTTTGAAAAGATGTGCTCAGTGAATTTATTGGATTTTTTCCTGGACATTATCAAAATTGCCGTATATTTCCTGTCAACTGACTTGTCTATTTATTTAGGTGCTATATCATATTCAAATAGGTTATAAAGAGTAGGCTTAAAATGAATTAACAACAAAAGGACTGATTGAGAGGATTCTCCTAATTATTTTTCTAGATTGAGAAGAACTTTCTCCCCTGAATATGACACTATAGAGTGTATTCCAAAATATGAAATTGCCTTTTTACAATATATATTTATCAACTTAAATGTGCCATCGGTTTACCCACATGTTAGGATGTTAACTACACCTTACTTAACATTACAGTACTGTAACTGTCTTTTTTTAGATTTAGGAAGAAATCTTCTTAGCTCTTTAGGTCAGAAACGATTGACCTTTTTCATTAACAATTAATTTGACAATTATTTTTGGATTAGTCATGTGGTCTATATATGTCAGAGAATAGTTTCCCAGCCCAAGTTGACATGTTCAGGTTGCTTGTTTTGTCCGGCCAACAGTCAAAAATCCAAATATAATCAGTTTACAGTGATTTATAAAAGAGAGAAAAGCAGCAAATTCTCACATTTCAACATGATGTTGTTTGACATTTTTGCTTGATAAATTACTTAAACAACTAATCAATTTAAATATGTTTAACCAATTCATTTTAAAGCAGGAGAGGAGTTTAAAGATAAATGCTGCACACAACCAGAGTTGGGTTTGATATTGATTTTCTTTTATTTGGTGCCAATGCCTGATTTTTTTTTTGATGCAGATATCCAAAATTATACCTTTTTGAAATACCTTGTTGAGCACAAACACCTGTTTTCCACTGAAAACTTTTTTTCTTTTTCATTTGACAAAATGGGGCCAAATTCTCAACTGCATCAGTCTTTAATGTTGTCTTAACACAAACAGACATACAAGAACTTTACAAAGTACAAAATAAAATGGGCAACATTTTGACTCCAATCAGGAAATGTTTGATTCAAAGATTAAGTAGTCTGAGAATCTGACCAGGGTATCCAGATCGAACCTCTAGGTGACACTTTAAAATTTATGGTCAAAACGTGGGCTGTGCTCAAAAAGGTTTTGAGGTTTCAAACAGACATTTTAAGAAACTATGCGTAGTACTAGCCAGTTTTAATGCCATTCCTTACATTATGGTCACCCTGGGGTGATGTGATGGGGTTAGTCTGGAACCTGGTCATCACTACTGTGTACTTGCAGGGAATTAAATAAGGGTAAAATCAGAATTCTCTCTTTAGGGGCCTCCCTGGTAGCTTCACTGTGGTAACTAGAGTTAAAGTAAGTAGTGCTGGAGAATTTAGACGATTTTGTGTCTGGTTAAGGATTTGTTTTAAGTCACAATTCAGCAGAGAGCAGAGCCTTGGTCTTTCTTTTTTTTCTTTTTTTTATATGTGCACTATGTTTTCTTTTTCTGTATGTGTGTGTCTGCATGCACGGGTAACAAAAAGGGGGTGGGCAGGGCCTCTGTGTCCTCCTGGTAAAGCTGTGTAGTTTGAGAGCAGCACTTTCAGCAGTTTAAGGGCCGGCCTCCTTCCCGCCGACTCCCATCTCATGACCAAATTACATGAAAAAATACAGGAGAGTCAGGCAAACATTGAGCCCAGCCATCAGTGCGATTAACATTATATTTCTGCATTTATGCCAGTCCACTTGTGTCTCCGTTCAGCCCTTCCCTTCTGTGTCTCGGTGTATGAAAGTCAGCCTGTTGCACTCACTTCGCTCATGTCATTGCTGTGGTTTATGGTTTTTATTTTGCAACTTTACCCATGAAAACAGACATCTTAAACCGTGCGTATGAAGCGAAGAGAGCTTCCTCTCAGAGCCACACTTTCTTCATTTTATTTCCCTCCCTCTCCTCCCACCCCGTCTCCTCTGTCTTTTTCTTTCCGTCTGACAGCCGAGCAGCTTGGCAGGCTTACAGCTCAGCGCTCGGCTCAGCGCAGCGCAGCAGCCCCCTCGCCTCGCACAAATTAATTTTTTACTCATGAACAGTAGCTCCGCCAGACCCCTCCTTTCACACCTGTCTCGCACACACCCACAGGGGCGACCTTAATTTTTTTCTGATTTTTCGGCGCCCCCAAAAATGTTGATTTTTATTGTAGAAAGTGATGGCCAGGGAAAAAGGCTGCAGCCCTGTAGGTTTTTATGCCTACTGAGCCTCCTCACTTTCTCAGTGTGCGTAGCTGGGGCTCCAGCGAGGCAGCAGGCAGCACTGAGGAGGACTGGGACACACACACTCACATAGCTAGGAGGTGAAGATGTGAAGGGCCAGGAAGGAAGGATGAGGGGGGGACACTCAGTTTTTGGGGGGACAATTTTTGGGACTGGGACCCGAACACCCCAACCCAACCCCCCCTGACACCCCCCCTCTTACTAGGAACAGAAGCAGGAGCAACCAGAAACCCCAAACAAGCCTTTTTTCTGCTCTCTCCCTGTCACTATAGTAGACTGGGTAGATTCCCATTGATATTTGTTTGTATGCAGCATGTGTGTAAGTGTGTGTGTTGTAGTGACGTTTTTAGGCCTGCTGTTTTTCCTGTTTTCATTTTTCTTTGAATATCTTTGTCATCCTGTAGCCTAAATGTAGCACGAATGTGTCTCTATGTGTGAGCGTGTGTGTGTGTGCGTATCTGTGTGTTGTTTCTTTTCCTTTTTGAGGACTAGTTATAACTGAGGACTAGTTTGTGTCTGGTTCGTGTCACTGGCCTTTTGGTAAGAGCATCCACACAAAGTGAGGGGGGGGGGGAGAGAGCGAGAGGGACTTGTGTTCAGATAACTAGCAGTGTTCTTAGTTAGGGCTAGTTAGTCCTTCCATCACTTGGTTAATGATCTCAGCAGCAGACGGTAAGTGAATCTTTTTTTTTTTTTTTTTTTTTTTTTTTTTTTTTTTTTTTTTTTTTTTCCTCTGAAGCATTTAAAATGGCCTCTGTTGATGTGAATGGAGAGAGCAGCATGCCACAGAGGGGAGCTTTTCTCAGCTCTGTGTTGCTTCTTTCTCCTTCCTTTCCCTCCACTACAATTTTAGTTGTGCTCTTTTTTTTCTTCTTCTCTCCCTCACCCCCTCCTCTGTCTACCTCTCTCTCTCGCTCTCTCTCTCACTGTTTCATGTCTTTTTTTTTGAATGACACTGGAAGTTTGGGTTTGAATCTAAAGCTTGTCTGTTGTCCCTGCTGACACAACCTCTTGTTTCAAATCCAATCCCCTTCCATCAGCAGAGCTCTTTCTGATTGACTGTGGTCGTATGGCTCTATAATAAGGCTTCACTTGAGCAGTCCTGGAGGCTCAGCGTGAGCTTTTTCCACTTCATCACGTCCATATTTATCTTAAATGTTGAATTTTTTTAAATACTTAATCCGATGTTTTATTTATTTACATTTTGATTTTCAAATAATTCATTTGTGGCAAAGAATATGATGTATATTGGCATTTTTACCTCCTTAGATCCAACTTTTAAGAAAAGTAAAAATCTTAAGTACATTAAGTCGGGTGTGGTGCTTTACAGGCCATGATTCCCTTCTCTCTATTGCCCTCAGACTTTTTTTCAGCTTTAAAGCAAAATGACAGCACAACTCCTGGTTTGCAGTTAAATTATGTATGTAATGTATACTGTATATATTGTATTTTAGTGTTAAAACAATAGTCAGTTATTGATTAGTCAACTGACAGAAAATGAATTAGAAACAAATGTGATAAGAATCTTTTTTTGGAAAAAGATCTCTGGTTTCAGCCTCAAATGTGAGGATTGGATTTTTTTCTATAATTTTAAATGAAATATGTTTAAGTTTTGGACTGTTGGTTGGATAAACCATTTAAAAACATCCCTTTGGGCTTAAGTCCCTTTGGGACTAAAAACATTTATTAAATAATCAAGAAAAAACTCTACAGCTTAATTGATTATAAAAACAATTGTTAGTTGCAGCCAATAGAGCACAACTCAAAGTTTGCACTTTTGCTATTTATAACGTAGTTTTAATATTAAAATTAAGAATTCATAAACAGATTGTCGAACATTAGAAAAAAATTGCAAGCAATTTTGAAAAGCAATTATTCGTTGAAGTCATTTATCAAGCAAAAATGTTGAAACATGTCCTTGGGTTTGGACTAATGGCCAAAACATACATGTGAAGACATCTGTGATGAGCATTTTTTATTATTTTCTAACGCATGACTTTTTTTTATAAATAATTGTTAGTTGTAGTGCTACTGTAGTTATCACTTTGTGTGTAGTTTGTAATAGTGATGTCTGAGACATAAAATTGTCGTCCAGGCAATATAAAGAAAACAAACTAATGTGTTAATATACAAAGGTGTCTGTCCCTTTTTAAAATCTGATTTGTGAGGCCATATTTATGATGGTACTGAATTTGTTTTATATATTTGCATTCTTGGAATGAAGTGACTTAATTTGTCTAATAATTCACGAGATTAGCCAAAAACAGACTCAGTCCTCTTGGTATAATATCTATTAACAATTGATTTTCCAGAAAATGTACTCGGCCTATGTCACAATATGTATCAATATTGCCATATAAAATGACATTTTAAAGTCAGCAGTTGTATTCCTCTTGTTTACACACCTACTGTGTGTACCAGAGCTGAACAGATTCCTCTTTAATGACAATGTAAAACAGCTCACTTATTCAACTACAAACACTTAATGTGTGAAATTGTTCCTAAAGTCGTTTGATGGACAGCTTCATTCTGCTCGAATGGCTTGGGCCTGGTTGCTTAACCTTGGTTATGTGGCATTAATATGGCTGCTCAGGCTGATGTTGTTAAGTTAGTTGTGAAACACTTGTAAAATCCGATCAATTTATAGGCTGTTCTTGTGTTTAGTTCATTTTAATAATTTACTTTTGATCCAGACTGGTGCTCAGAGTGAGGTTTTCCTGCCTTTTCTCTGTTCCATATGTTAATACTTTTGATCAAAATAAAAAGGCAATTTAATGACCTCACTTTGGTGGAAACTTAAATTCTTGACATTTTATAGAGCAAATGATAAATCGCTTCATAAAACTAATCAGCCAATGCCTGTGTAAAATATTTTTTTATGATGGCATTGTTTTCAGTAGTATGTAAAGAACTTCTGCATCTTTTATAAACTAATTTATGCATATTCCTAATAAGGATCATTCTTTCCACAGGACTTGTTTTATCCTTCACAGCAACACTTTGTATTTGTCTTATCCTGTCCTGTGACACATATGGTAGTCATTTGCAAAATGGTTTAACTTATTGGTTTTCTCATCCTTTTAATTGAGTATTTTTACTGTGTTTCTTTTATTGGTTTTAGTGTTGTATTTATGTGCCCTGTGTTTTATGTGTTCACTGCTGCATAACCAATTGCCCCACAGGGGACATATAAAGTTATTGATTGATTTATATGATAAACTGATCTCCATCTCACTTTCGCCTGCTGAGTAGATTCAGGATGGAAAACGCGTGGAGTGAAAAAGTTGTGTGTAGGGTTGGTCAAACCGACCAATATGAAAATAAAAACAAGTTTTAATAATGCAACTGTGTGTGGCATGAGTCTGGACCACATCAGCAACATGTGACCTGCCTCCCACTAACTCATCTTTCCCCTTTCCAGTGTTTCGTGTGTGACCCTCTGCAGGTAAGAGGCTGTTGAGCTGATCACACCTTCCCTCTTTAACTTTTGTCCCATGGCTAAAAACTCCATCAGTATGTTGTTGATTTTCGTTACCAAGCTCGTATGTATTAATATCAGATCATATCATATATGCAGACATAAATATCCTGCTCTCTTTAGGGCTCTTTTATGGGCAGATAGACACTTGGAAAAATGAATTGGAAATGAAAACAGAATTTGGCCACATCAGATGTGTCCTCATATTAGTGTGTGGCAATGACACTGAAAGCAGATTGAAAAATAAAACAATCTTAAATAAAATGTTTTTAATGCAGACTATTTCATTAATGGAGCTGTTTCTAATTTACATGACATTTTACATTTTGAGAAATCTTCAGTATCTTGAAATCAGGGCCGATTGAGGCAGATCATTGCACTAGAACATTCTTACAAAGTGATCTGTGTTATCTAGTCAAACAATCTCATCGATTGTAGGAGAGGGTTTTTCAACCTGTGTTAGATGTATTTTTTGTATTTTCAAAAAGTTTTTTCTAACAAAAAAAGAGAAAAGGGGGGGAAAAGTGAGAATGTTATTCCATAAAGTGTAACAAATCCAATGTTCTTATTCTGAACATAAACGCATATTTTACTCATCAGATAAGCAGTGTGTCTCATGTACTCTTAACTTCTAGTCGTTCCTCTTTTTTTTTCTTCCTCCATTTTGTCCTCTTCAACCATTTTGTTTGTGTTAGATTTCCTTTACAAATGATACAGAACATTCAAAAACAGCCGATTATGTCGATCTTCATAATAATTAGATTAATTCTGTCATTTACCACAAATAGTTACACATTTGTCTGACGTGAAAACCTCCTTTTTTAAGAAATGTGCAGCTATTAGGCATGTTTTATACATTTAAATGAGGATATTAAGGCACGTTTTATTTAGGGGTTACTAAATTTGTAAAAGAAGGAAAGGCAAAACACATGAATTTCCCTGTTATGTCTTTGTGTGTGTGTGTGTGTGTGTGTGTGTGTGTGTGTGTGTGTGTGTGTGTGTGTGTGTGTGTGTGTGTGTGTGTGTGTGTGTGTGTGTGTGTGTGTGTGTGGTC
>CALSCE010010667.1:2290549-2302969 GCA_943593645.1 Bovichtus variegatus | reverse complement strand
GTGAGAGAGAGAGTGTGAGAGAGAGAGTGTGAGAGAGAGAGTGAGAGAGAGAGAGTGTGTGTGAGTGCGCAGTCCGAGCCAGTAAATCTGATGGACTCAGTGTCCAGGGTGCGCTCTAGCAGCACATCATGTTTTGCAGATATTTGCTGAATCACTCCAAATCATTATGTGCTGCCACCGTGAGCCCTGGGATTCCCAACGAAACACTGGGAACGCTCCCAGTCCACCTTCTTGTGACTCCTGTTACTACTTCATGTCTCCTTAAAGGTCAGAGGTGTTACATGTCCTCTGTCCATGTGTGCAGCGCCATCGGCCTCACTGGAACATCAGGACTCAAACTCTGTGTGACGAGCTTGGTTTATTTTGTTCAAAGCGTTTGTAGAAAAACATGTAAAAAGAAAGTATTAACTCTTTAATACATAGAAAATATTTTTTAAACGTGTTTTGACGTTTTTCAGAGAGTGTTTCAGTGTTTGTGTACGTTATCTGCAGTGTGTCAGTCTTTAAGTATGAAAACTGGTCAAAAACTAGTTAATTCCCCACACTGTCCTCACGAGGCATTTAGTCTGACAAACAACACATTCTGTCAATGGGCTCAGATCACCAGTTCCTTGTTATATAGGAACCATAACTGACGGTGTCGAAAACCCCAGAATAAGGCGAATGACTACACTAGTATTCAGGAAAATTACAGTTTATTTGTGCAAATTCTTACTATGGAGAATTTGTATTGGAAACATGACATAAGTTGTATGTGATTGGCTGATTTTTGTCACTGGTTTTGAGAAAATGAGGTAGATTGAATATGATAAGGGATGGAATGAAACGGCATTTTAGTGAAGTGTTGTCACTTATTGTAAAAAAAAGAAAAGAAAATTACACAAACCCCCCCCTTTTTTAAATTATTTTTATTTTTTTACTTTGAGACACTTTCCTTAACTAACGGTCATTAACCATATAAATGTGTGTGTCCCTCCACAAACCAATTTCATTTAGGGGGAAATTGGTAACAAGTTTATTGAAATAACAATTTGTAGAACATGAACTGCATCTTTTTGTTCATGTTTCCCAGAGTTACAATGCCAGCCTGCTAAAGCTATAAAATAAAATAAAAAAAAAGTGTGTGGAAATTAGGAATGTGTATTGGCAAAAATGTGGCGATAAGATACGCATCATGACACAGGGTTACAATTTAATGGATGGTTAAGGATTAATTGAGAGGACAGTTCAGGGGACGTCTGGAAAATGTATCTGGCATTGAGAATGAAAGTGGTGAATTGTATTCTGTAAAAAAAAATTTTTTTTAAATGCTAAATAGAAGCACAGACTGCTGCAGAAATACAATTTAAAATACTATAATATCCTGTACTAAAATCAGTCACAACTGGTTTAAAAGTTTGATCTCAAAATCCCTCTCCTGGCCTGAACCCTATCCTCTCATAGATATGATGCATTAAAAAAAGCACTTGCTCAGTGAAATTTATACTCTGCTCTGTTCATTGTCACTTTATTATATACAGGAGAGGACGGGTTCTGCAGTATTCTGTTTTTCTGGCGGCGATTAATTCACCCATGCTTGTCATCAGTGCAGTTTATCTGTTCTACTGTGGTAATATAATTACTCTTAACTTAACTTTTTTTTTTTTTCATTTGTGTTTTTCAGCAGGGGAACGTGTCGAGGCCTCCCTGTAAGAAGTTGACTACCGCACTGTCGCCGTGAGTGAAGCTTCTGTAAATGTTCATTTCAGTCGTCAACCAAAGTTACAGTTAATCTATTCACACATGGCTAGTTACGTTTCTACAGAAACAGCTCCTTCATTTTTGGCTAAAATAAATACCACATGATTAATTATCCAGATGAAATACTGAATATTTGAGGCGGGCGATCAGTGTGCCAGGTTGTAGCAGCACATCATTACTGGTAGTTCTTCTGTCTGCATTGCCAGTATGATATGTGCTGCTCCTGTCAGACACACACTCCTCTTCATCACCATCTTCTTCCAAAAAATAAAGGAAATGTATTTGTACCTTTTTTTATACTTTTCTTGTAACCAATGAGAACACGTGTCATTTATTAAATATTGCTCTTTAAAGGCTGCTGGAGCTGTTGCCCCCGCGACCCGACCCCGGATAAGCGGTTGAAGATGGATGGATGGCTCTTTAAAGGTTGACAGACATGTTTAGATATTGACTGTTTCACTGACTGTTAATAAAATCTAATAAAAATAAAAATTCTGCTCTTTTTCATTTTTTATACACTTCTTTATAAAGGCCACTTTCACTTTTAGAAGTCACTCGAAGATTATGTTTTCCTAACTTTGGAAAAGGAAGCATTTAAATTGTTTCCCTGGTTACAAATACACTCAGAAAACAGACAACACAGATGAAATCAGACAGAAAAATCAGCACACGCAAAAGAAAAGTATCTAAAACTGAACCAAGGAGATGAATTTCAAAATAAGTAGGGAATATGGTTGTCGTTAATTGTATATACAGGGTTAGAAAGTAACATTTTGATAAGAAATTGGAGGTAAACATCATTAAAAAGTCATCAGTATAATCTACAAATCGTTTCTCACATGTAGATCTCTTACAGTCACTCACTCCTAAAGAGCTTCTAATAAACTACAACTTTTTTGCATGTTTTATATGAATTAAAACAAATTACCTACACTATATGTTCCAGCTGACCCTTTTCAAAGGCTTACCATAGTATTTTAGATTACATGTGATTTTCCTGCCTTCCACAGCCACAGGTCTCAAGTCGGAGATGGAAAGTTTATCATAGAGAGCATGACGTAAGCACTAATTGTTTTCAGCGTTATTGTGTATAAATACAGATACGGCCAGATGACAAATGTGAATATTGTCTCTATAAATTCTCATTTAAACATACTGAAGTGTCTCAAGTAACGTGTATCATTTAATTAAAAGCTCAGCAGTAGATCTTCCATACTTGGCTTTTCTTTTCTTATTGACAAAAAAAAAAAAAAATACAACCAAACTCAAACTCTTTTTTCACATTGCACTGAAATGAATAGAATCAAAAGGTGTAAAATCAAATAGGAAATTTTTAAATAGCAACATTTTTTTTGCAGTAATGTCAAAAATACATAATGTTGTTAAATGCTACAAATAGGCAAAAACAACCAACTGTTTACATAATTGACAAAGGAAACAAAGTATGACATTTCAACTTCACAATTTAGTTTTATGCAAGTCTGGTATAAATATGTGTATTGCTATTATTATTACTATGGAAATATAGTAGGATAAGAACTGGAGCTACCTTAAATTTGACTTCACTTTCAGAAAGATAAAATTGATATGATATGAAACCTGTGAGTATTTCAAAAATTATTTATGAACATTATAGTTATTGGGTGGTTACATGGTTATTCCTTAAATACAGAAAACAACAGCAGTAATGTTAACATTTTAAGACTTTTTTTTAGCACTTATGTTTGTGTGAACAGGAGAGTTCTTTTTGTGTGAAAAGTGAGTATTTTTTTTATTATAACAGCTTAAAATATTTACCCCAAAATGACTGGATTCATACTTAATGTCAACTCACATGTGTCTGATATTTCGGTCTTCAAAATGTATACTGTACTTCTCAATGGGCTTAATTATGTTTCAGCTCTTTTAGCACAATTAGCAACTATTCTTATTAGTTATTTAGTTTCACCTTAACTGGAATGAAAAGACTGTATGATCTGACCCTTTGTGTTCTCTTAACACTTTTTTAAAAAAATTTATTTAATTTTTTTATAATGGCAAATTAAGGGGAAGGAAAGAAATTCAGACGAATTATACAAAATACGCTGGAACCAATCACTCAGACACAAGTCCAAAATGTCTTTGTTTTTCTCAATACTCTAATAACTACTCCATAACCTTTTACCTAAACTGAGCCTTGCTAACCTGCTAATACAATCTAATGATTGCAAAACGCAGCCGAGGTTTCTATGCTGCATTGTGTTTGTTTTCCTGGCTTCTTTGTAAAGAAACACAGGAAGTATGAATGTTAAAACAGCTTCCTCTCAGCATAAAGTATGTTTTTCTCTGGACGTTCCTACAAAGCTAAAGTCAACGAGAGGAAATGGTCTGAAATGAAAATTATTGCAGTAAAAACATTTTTTGACTGATCCAAACACGTTGACAGGGCCGACAACTCTCACAGTAGTGGGATGCGTTGGATTGGTATCCCGCATAACTAACTATATTTATTCCAATGTATCTATTTTCATAGTTTTGTCCATCACTTCAAGTCCACGGGAAGTGACAGGTCAGCGGGAGAGCAGAGGGAGGTCACTGGGGTTCATGATGAGGCTCGAGTCCAGGTTCAAGTTATCTGTGGAGACACGAAAACAAAAAGGAGAGAAGTCTGGAGTTATTCCAAGTTTTATTGTCAACAAATTCTGTGAAAAGACCAAAACTAATAATGCGTTAGTCCGTCTCTCAACACATTCTCACTCTCCTACCCTGTCTAGGGTTTCCGTACCTCCTTAAACATCAAATTCAAGGACATTCTCGAGGCCTTTAAAGGCCCAATTCCCTCAAAATGAAGAACCCAACAATAGTTTGAGTCAGGAACCACGGTTAACAACAGCTACAACACTGAGAATGTTTACAATGAGATCTAGCAGGTTTTACAGGCTTTACTATTTAATAACGCCGAGATAACTTTCAATTTCAATTCTTGCACCAAATATTCAAATTCAAGCACTTTCAATGACCCATGTGTATTTTTTGTCTATTTTCAAAAACGTTCATGGCCTTAATTTTTCCCCCCTCAAATTCACAAACTTTCAAGGACCGGTGGGGACTTAGTTTCATTAAAAAAAAAGAATAGGCTTAGACATTTCCTAAACCAGCAGGACACTTTTGCTTTTATCAAACAAAGGGAAGAAAATTGTTGAATGAAATGTTGGGGACTAGTTTTTTGGAGACTATATTCAGCGGCGGATTAATCATTTGCTGAGTGTTTGTGGCCCCAGGACGGTGTATATTGGATTGAGTTAGAATAAACTACAGTGTGTGTGCTCATAAAGGAACATGGCACCCAGTGCAACATTGTGGCTCATTGATGTGTTTTTATTGGAATAAGATATATCAAGCTTTGATACACAGAATACTTGTTAGTAGTAGTAATTGTACATTTATTGCTGGTTTAGAGCCGCACGAGATTTGTTGACAAGAAGAAAAATATAGCTGATTATGTTTTCCTTTGTTTCCTTTAACACATCAAATCATTAGTCTACGTGTAATAAATAAATTATACTATATGTTATAGCAAATGCTAACATGTACGCACCATAACGCTTTGGCTACATTGAAGACGTTGCGGATGCAGACCGTTGGTGGATCTTTTTACTGGCTACACCTGCAGTGCACATACGGTCTATGCGGGCATACCATGACGGTGAGTTTTCTCGTTTTGTGAATGTTTCTTCAGCTTTTGGACCCAGAAACTTCAACTTTTTCACAGAGTTTGTGTAATAAGTTGCATTTACTGACTACAGTATGCCATTTAAGGGATAAAGTTACTAAGCAACCGCCAGCTGGTAGGCTACTGGCAAAATAAATGCAGACAGGGTGATCAAGACCCCATTTCCTGTACATCGGGAGTTTAATTTTGAAAAAATGTAAATAAATAGCCTAGTGTTGCAGCATCCACTTAATGTAGACTGCATGTTAGAATTAGAGCCGTTATGCCGGTTGGTACCAAAAACACTATTGATGTTTTATCCCCAGCCCTACTTTAAATTCCTCTGAATCATCCCCTCTGTGCGGTGTGTTTCAGTAGCTGCTCATGAACTTCACCTTGATCAAAGTTGTTGAGCTTTTTGGAGTTGGATCCTTCACCCAGTCCCTCGATGTCCACAAGATCGCTGTTGACATCTGAGTCGTTAAGAGCACTGAGGGTCACGTCTACACACGCACACACACACACACACACACACAAAAGAAAGATGAAAATTTGTAGTATCGTTTGTGGACATTTAAATCAAATATACCAGTTGTACTAAAATGATTACAGAAAAGGGGAATTTATATAATATATACGTAAAAAGGATCAATGGCTTCAATGAAAGTGTGTGGATGCTCAAATTTCTTTTTAACTATCAGGTATAATAAGTGATTGAAATATCCACAACAGAATTCTTTTTTTTTTGTTTGTAGTAAACTTTAGTAGTTTAGTAGTAGTTTTTTTTTTACTTACCTGCAGTCTTCTGTTTCTTTAGCGTGGGCTGTCTGGAGGGGGAACCCTGTAGTCCTGATGCCACGACAACCCGAGCTGAGGGCATGGAAATGATGGTCGGAGTGCCCTGCGTTGCCATGGAAACAGCAGCATTGGTTTTCTTGGTGCCCTTCTTAGGCCCGTCAGAGATGGCGGGGAGAGCGCCGTCTTCATACAGCTTCCTCTTCACGGTGCTCTTCGTCTGACCACTGGAGGGAGGATGGGAACTAAACTGACTTTAGTATTTATATATATCAGGTTTACAGAGGTTAGTTTTTTGTAAATGTGCCATTAATATGTATTGTGTGCGTTACCCTGCAGGACTGGAGTCTGCCACTGGGTGAAGCTGCATGGTGAGCTCTCCTAGTTTGGTGAAGGCAGCTCCAGCTGCAGAGAAGATCTCCCCAACCTGTGGAACACAAGACTACACTTTAAGACTGGACTCTGCAACAGTGGTTGGTGGCAGTTTCTCTCTCACAGACTTTGCAGAGAAATTAAAGACTCAAATAATAAATAAAACTCGAAATTAGAGGTGCACCGATACGGATCAACGATCCAATATCATCGATGCAAAGTAAAAAACACATTCATACGTGTCATCATGTTTAAAATACACTTTTATTTTGAAATTCCAATGGCACGTCTATCATCATGAAGGATGAGATGTTGGAGCCCGGCAGCAGCGATTTGCTCCCATTCAGACACAACAACATTTATTAGTGAGGTCTAACGCTAATGTTGTGTAATAAGGTCTGGGGGTACTAGATTGTCTAATATTCTATGCTGGAGCATTTATATTCATTGGCACAGAGGGGCTTGAACCGAACCAGGAAAAACACGTAGCCAGTTTAATGGAAATTATGAGTGCAAACTTTAAGATAATTAGATTAAGACATTTAGATCACATCAAATGTGTTCAGCGGGATAATTAATCTTAATTAAAGAAGCGTTTCCAAAAAGAACTGATCAAAATATCCGACTTTCCTGCATCCTTCTCTCTACACTGAAGTGACCTTAAATTCACTGTTATTCTGTCTTGTTGCCGCGAGCTGCAGCGGGAAGCGCACTGAGGGGCTCGTGCGTTTGTGTACATGACACGATACTATTCAAACCGGGCTAACTGCGGCAGCAAACTACTTCCCAGTAGTTTATGTGTAAAGATGACTTACTTTAGTGGAGGCCGAGGTCATTTTGCTGATCTCCGAGTTACCATAGACTGCATATAGTCTATATAGACTGTATAGTAGGATTCAATGATGCCTTCAAGTGGACGAAACAGCTAAGATGCTAACAGTGTAGCTAGGTAAGTTAGCATTTGCTGGTCCTCTTGATGTAGCAGAGCAGCTAGAAATCTGTTCCTCTACCGCTGATAGCGTCGGTGCTGTTTGGAAAAGTCCAACATTTGAACAGACCGCTGCATAGTGCTAATAAAGTTGTATCTACGGTGAGTTGCGTTCTCACTGGAGACAAATACACACAATACAAAGATGAGGCTAGTGCCGCCTTCAATGTCTACTTGTAAACTCCAGGTTCAGTTAGACACTTTATTTCATACACCCTATGTTTGAGATGTTTACGCCCACATAGAATGCAATACTGGGCGGCGAAAGCCTTATGAAGCTTCAGAGTTTGTTTATTAGCACTCAAAATACAGACAAACATTTAGATATGTATAAAAAATTAGGAAACTGTTGACAATTAATGAAATTATAACATTACACAATACCCTTACGTATGAGGATACAGGAAGGAGCTGTTTGCATTCAGTAAAATATATTGATATTTAGATGTACATTGAAGTAGTTTCAGTTAATAATCTTAAAGGTTTTTAAATGACTTTGAGACTTTCTTTGAGTTTGTACCGTAAAAAAATAGACCATTTAGGGGCATTGAACTCAGCACGCAGCACAGTGACATCTGGTGATTTGCAAAAGTATTGTCATTTTAGTCTTTAATATTTTACAATATTGTCACCATCTTGGAATTTTTCGTTTGGCTACACCTTCACAAAATAACAAAATTACAATCAACATGTAAAACCACCTACAAGCACTGGTATACAAAATGCGGGGTGCTCTTCTCCATTCAGTAGTTAATGAATGGGAGCTAGCCAAAGAAAAAAAGAGCACTAGTACTGTGTCTGCCTAAGTTGCTTAAAGTAAACTAAATCATAATCAATAATCAATTTTGAAAATTTCCATTCTTGGCATTCCCTAAATGTTGCTCTGGAACAGTCACTGACTAACTTCTTAGTGTAAGTGTATGCATGTGTGGGTGAGGGTGTGTATGTATGTGGACTTGTGTGTGTGTGTGTGTGTGTGTGAGTGTGTTTTGGAACTTGTTTTATTATCATATGTCGTTTTTTATGCAAAGCACATTGTGTTGCTTGTCATTTATGTATGAAATGGGCTATATAAATGAAGTTACATTTAAAGTCAGAACATATTACATGCTCATGTCATATGAAATGTACTGTAGGCCAATGGAAGCCAGAATTAAACTCTTTGTCCATCATTTGCAGAAGTGAGACATTACATCTTGTACACTACATATAACTTGTCTGTGTTTAGCACTCTTATTCACCCTTGTGTCAGCTGTTCAAATGCAACTTCCTGGTAATAAACAGGGGAATATATGTTTTTACAACATTATGGAAACCAGCCTGATTGCACCATATTGTTTCTGTAACAACAGAAATAACTTTACTTACAACTTTATCACATAACAGCAATAACAACAATGAAAAAAACAGTACAAATAAAAAAGAACAGACAGTGCTAAGTAAGAGAAACTGCAGAAATAAAGAAAGGAATGTATCAATATCTGTTGTGTTGCCTGTGTGGGCTGAAGATGTTAGTAATTCCGACAGTACTGGAACGCAGCGTACTTCCACGTCATGCCAATGCTTCGATGTAGCCAACCACTGCTGGCAGTTACATCAAAATAAAATCCAATATTTATACTAATTCGTTCAGCTAATTTCATAGGAGCTACACAATGTTTGTTTGTATCTGGTTTAACTTGGTAACTACTAGAAACACATAAATAAGTCAACAAAAGCAGCTAATTTAGGCTATTTGGTGTGAACAAGGTTTGCGGAATAATGTGAGTTTTCCCTGTTATCCCCATTCTACCGACATTGCGTGAATGTAGCATCTGCGAAAAAATGTTAGGTCACGTGACCTAAATTAAGTTTCAACATGGACATTAATGCCAGCATTTGTATCCCCGTGTGCTTATTTGTGTTTGATTTAGCGTACGTCAAATCATCTAATCAAATATACATAATTCGCCATATTTAAATAAAAAAAAAAATTCTAAACCAAACGCGCTCAACATCCCGGAAACTTCCGGTATTCAATCGCAGTCACATGACCTAACAAGTGGCAGAAGTTTAACCAGCAGCAAGTCAACTTTGTTTCGTAATAGAATAGAGTTTAATAATGCGTGGCTTGATATGTGGACCAAAATTAGCCGCGTGTGGGATTGTGTTGAGCACGTGGGGGGTTATAATGTTGGTAAGTGTGATTCTTCGCTTTACTTTTTTATTCTCTGTAATCAAACCTCGATTTTCGATCGACTTTAGTTACTCAGTTTCACTTAAACCGTATCCAAGGAAGAGGCGTTTCATTGTAGTGAGTTTTTTGAGCTTCACTGATGTGTGGTAACTTTAAATCCTCACAAAAACAGCAGCACAAATTGCAACTTCCAAAATGACTATAAAGTTGAATCAACACAATTTTAAAATATGTTGAGCTTAGACTGAGTTACCACAGGGCTGTTAAATAAGAACAGGTCAAATGACAACATTTTCAAACATTATACTCTACACATACATTTATTAAGGAGCAGTTCAGCTTGAAGTATGTCCTGTATAATGTTACAAACACTGCCTATATATTGTTGTTAAATGTGGCACTTTACAAAATTTGTTTGGTCAAAATCATTTGATGTAATTAAATATCCCATTTTGTATAATTAAACTTTAGACGTTTATTTAGGAAACAATGTATATTTTGTCATAAAACCTTGATACGTCTACTTTTATTTAAAGTCCGTTTCAGATTTTTTTTAATGAGGAAAAACAAACGCAATTAAAATCAAATACTGACTTTACTTATTAGACTTTTTTCTGTCGTAGGCAAGTTTATTTATTATTTTTTATATTTAGAAAATGTCTTAACATTTTAGTTACAAAGAAGTGGTTTTGATAATACTTGGTACACAAGGCTCACAGCTTTGTAAACCATATCATTAATGGTTAATGTGAACCAATATTATTGTAAAGCAATATGTTGTAGGAGACTCCTAGTATTGGTTTCAATGTATTAAATAAAGTCCGGTGTTCATAAGATATAGAGCCTCAAGTGTTTTACCAACCATACAAAAACATTAATTTGATTGAGTCTTAGTTCAGTATCTTCTGTTTGAATCTAATCTACAGTTAGACTTAACTTCAGCCAGGTTGACTTCACTGTCCTTCACTAACAAGCCCCCCTCCTCTTCCTCAGGCCATGCTGGGGATTTTCTTCACCACACATTCAGCAGTGCTGTTTGAAGATGTTCCTGTGTCAGAGGAAGACATCCACCAGGAGTAAGCCTTTTACTGTCACACTTTCTCTTAGAGCTAGACTGATATATCGGCAGATGTTATCTTATTGCATACATATCAGTATCTGTATGCATGTTGGCTGATAAATGACAAGAAATTGCAGTACAGAAATGCCAAACTAGGTTGGATGATAATTTAGAAACGGTGTCTCAAATACGGAGTCTGTCCAGCACTGACGAGTAGATTTGTACACAGTATGTATCTTGTTCACAATTATTAAAAAAAAATTGTTTTTGTTAAAAAAGAAAATATTAAAAGCAACAACAAAATACTATGTGCTGATGTATCGCGATACATCAATAGCATATATATTATATATGTCCACATATAATATATCAGTATTGTCTTCAAGAATCCATTATTGGTTGGGCTATCTTTTTTATGTGGTTTTGTAGAGGTAGGTGACGCAGGTGGCGGGTGTAGTTCGGTAGAAAGAAAATAGATCCTACGTGAAACTCTTCCGAACAACACCTGTGGATTATCTTGAGTAAACGGGTCATGATTTCTGGAAAGAGACATTGCTGTTGAGTTTTTCAAATGGAATTGTTTTGCCGCTTTGAGCACCACAAGCAGAGTGCCATGTAGTTCTATTATAATGGAGAGAAGGCAGACTTCTCTGTGGACGATATCTCGTAACATTTGGCATCTCGCACCAAAACAATCTAGATTGATAAATAGCATTACATGTAAGTAGGTGATGAAATAGGTGTTTTTGGGGTGAACTGCCCCTTTTTAAGTAAACTTCTTCAGGTTTTTTCCCGAGGCTTTAATGTTGCTGTGTTCCCCCTCAGTTCGAACCCTCCTCAGAGGATCTACGCCCTGTACAACAAGGTGGGCTACAATTGCTTCATCGCAGCTGCTATCTACGTCCTGTTTGGAGCCTTCTCCTGCTGCCAGATGAAGCTCAACAAGCAGAAGGTGATTTTTTAAAAATTTAATAAAACATTTTTAGTTTAATGTTATGTTATTGACCTTTTGTGGAAAGGGTCAGACTACAGTGAATGACAGAGGGGGTAAAAAGACAACATGGCTCGGGTTGTGTCTCCTCATGCAGTGTCATCATCCTCAAGACTGTTTTCGGTCTGAACTTCTTCTATTACTGCAGAAGAAAGTAGCTCCAATGCATCTGCATGAAGACACATTTTTATGATATTTTTACGGCATATTATACTATGACATTTTTTAAGACGTATACTATACTGTTACATTTTTATGATATTTTTAAAGCATACTATACCGGGACATTTTATGACATTTTTGACAACATACTATATTATGACATTTTCACGGCATACTATACCATGACATTTTTATGATATTTCTACAAAATACTATACCATGACATTTTTATGATATTTCTACAACATACTATACTATGACATTTTGATAATATTTTTACAGGATACTATACGATGATATTTTTTGAAATATGACAAAATAATATGTAAATAAATGTCACAGTATAGTAATACTTAACCCTGTGTGTGTGTGTGTGTGTGTGTGTGTGTGTGTGTGTGTGTGTGTGTGTGTGTCTGTGTGTGTGTCTGTGTGTCTGTGTGTGTGT
>CALSCE010010667.1:2224643-2264686 GCA_943593645.1 Bovichtus variegatus | reverse complement strand
ACACACACACACACACACACACACACACACACACACACACACACACAGTAAACTAATCCTTAAATTTAGTCTAAACAAGAAGTGAGCAGTTAGAGCGCAGCAGTGACGGCTGATGGTACAATGAACTGTGGGACAGGAAGGTCAGCATAATTTACAACTAAATATGTTCTGGAGTCTCACACAGTTTCTCAGAACGCATCCTGGATGACATTTAGTCTCAACAGTCTCTATTTGGAGCAGAACAAAGCAGATTCAGCAACAGTATGGTGTTTGTGGCCTTTCTACAACCATGTGTGCCGGATTAGATTACGGTCCACAGCATGGAACATTTCTGATCCTGAGGGAGACATCAATCATTATAATGGAAAATTGCAATAACACTTAACAAAGAACAATAGCATTAGGAGGAGAAAATGTTTTTTTTTTTTTTTTTTGGAGAAACACTTGAGGAACTATTCCAAACAAAATTTCTAAGGAAATCTCCACCCTCTCATTCTCTTACAGTGTTCGATATCATCAATCTGTGTTGTAAATAAAGCAAGGCAAGAATAAAAATAACCTCAGTCAGCCAGCTCACATGAAATGGACCATTATGTGAATCCAGAATAAATACAGTGTTGATATATTTAGTGCTGCCCCAAAGAAGCTTCGCTCCATAAAATAATAAGTTAGAATTAAAAAAAATGTAAGTGTCATCTGCAAAAAGCGTTGGTGTTGATTTGTGGAGATGAAGCTTGCGGGAGAAACAGAGGAGGCCCGAGAATCGAGCCCTGGGGAACTCATGTCATGTCAATAGAACTGCAATGATTAGTCAATAAATCGTTTTTGTCGATCGACAGAAAAATAAAATCACCAACTATTTTGATAATCGATTAATCGTAAAAGTAATTTTTCATGCAAAAAAAAAAAAAAAAAAAAGGCAGAAAATGCCGTTTTCAGCCTCTCAAATATGTAGACTTCCTGCTTTTCTCTGTTTTATATCATATCCAACTGTGAAACAGAGAGGGACATTTTTCACTTTTTAAAAAAAAAAATTTTTTTAAACAAAGTACACAAGGTCAAATTCTTAAAATGAAGTTTATTAGGGGTTAAATTTTGTCTACTGTCGGAGAGTACAGATTTACTCTTATATTTAGTATTTGCACAAACATTAGTCCAGTCCCAATCTGGTCAAATCACTTGTCTTGTTTAGCGTTTTGGGGAATTCATAGTTTGCGGTCCATTGAGACCTTGTCAAATTGTGTTCCATTCAGTAAGTCACCACGCGAGAAAACAGCCGGTGTTGTGGAGTTGAGAAATTTTCTCCAATCAAAGGTGGTCAAAAGCAAAGCAGAGAGAAAGGAGCAGAGTGTCTTACTTAAGCTAAACAGGAAGAAGGTGAAGTGTATTCCAGGAAATGTGGCCAGAGTACACCAGTAGTGTGTATGCCATGAACTATTTTGTGACCAAGTGTTGAGACTAATAAGCCAATCAGTCCATGACCACAACAGCACACAATGAAAATGGTGTCTTCATCATTCACAATTTTATAGAAAAGGATTGTTACTAGCTTACAAACAGAGCTGTCGTCAACACCATTCAGGCCGTGTCAGCTTCAAGTTTATGCACACGGCTGCAGTTTTAAGAACATTAGCATGTCCCTGTGCAGGAATGTGCTGCCTTTTACAGTCTGAGGGAAAACAACAGGGGCAAAGAACAAAATGCACATCCTGATTATCACCAAAAATGTCCATTACTTCCTTAAAATGGGACATGTGAACCCCTTCCTGTCAACCCATTATCCTAAAAGGAAAAAAAAAAAACTGTTATCATAATAAAACTCAATTCAGCAGTGTATAGAGCTACTGAGGTCAGCACTGAGAACAGGATATATCCCTGCTCAACCAACCTACAATGTCATTTAAATGTTGTTCACACGCTTACACTCTACAGTTTCACAAAACTGTCTATAAACTGGCTGTTCTAGCCACGAGTGGAATTAAATGAAAACCAAATGACCATATGTTTATTTAAAAGATTTGGAAAGGATCCAACAGCTGGGCAGACTTTGACCTTCAAAAATGTCTCATTTTTTCCCCACAATGCGAGAAGTAATCAAGAACTAACCCTTTCCTTTTCTAAACACAATGAGTATTCTAGCGCAAACCTCAATACAAATAAACTTTTCTCAACATTGTGTTAAAGACATCAACAACGAATGCCATGTCATTTAAAGTAAATATTCAAGGCTACCAGGTGGATTCATGCTAAAGGATAGGTTCATAATTGTTTTTCAAGCCTACTTTAAAACAATTTAAAACCTTGGTCAGCTTTCATTTTGTACATATTAAAAAAAAAAAAGAACAAAAAAAAGAAGTTTATCTGACGCTGCCGCGTTCTGGGTTAGACAAATCAAGTTGATTTCTTCAAAAGTTACAGGATTTAGTATAAAACGTATCCCTTTTAAAAAAATAAATCATTCTTATGATTTATGAAAAATAAGGTGTTAGATTAGGTGTACTAGACAACTGTTATTTCAATGTGCCTGATACACATTGAATCAACATTGAAGTAAATGTAAGTAATGGATGACACTTGTATCAGAGAAATTAAAAAAAGGACTCGGTTTGGAATCTGGGCCAAAACTTATTGAATCGAGAAAATAATTGGGAGATTAAATTGATAATGAAAATAGTTGTTAGCTGCACCCTAATCGGGACATCCCTATTAGGAAGGGGTCTTTTATTGGCCTTGACAAAATATGAAACTCTCATTTAAAGCCCCGGTGATTTGAGTATTTCTGTCTCTGGCGACTCCTCGTGGTACTATGCAGTAAGACACCTTCGTCAAAACATTTCACATTACTGCCTCTCGTGTAGACTTAACCGTCGTATTTATACATATATTTGAGACTGCATTGACAATTTGGCCTACATAGGCTACATGACACAGAAATAAGTGTCTGTCCGTCTGTCTCCTCAAAAATAGTCTACCAATACCGAGCGGACGTTTGCCGCCGCTGAGTTCAGAAACATGTAAGACTGTAGAAGAGAAGCTTCGCTACCAGGCGATTCTGAATGTTACAATGTAGCCAACGGGACGATAAGTGAAACTGCACCTTGTAAAACTAAATAAACGGTAAATAAAAGACGCTGTCAAACACCTGACCGGGTTTAACAAAGTTTGACTTCTATTGGCTAACAGGCTACTGTATATATGTGATAACTATCATCCACGTAAACGTAAAACTATTTACTAGCCTATTTAGAGGCACAAACTGTGGATACATTCTCCCTGCTCGTGCTCAATACCCCCACATACGCCTCGTTTTTCTCATATGAGGAAGTTACGGCAGACTTAAAGGCAATTTGACGATGCTTTGCTAATAGTCAAACGTAACTGCATATGCAAGACAGGAACATATTATAAACTTCTTCGTCTTTTTTGGCATCCCCTCTTCAATTCGGCATTACCCTCGATCGATAACTATTGATATATTTAAGAAAATGTCAACACATAGAACTCCAGAATCAACAGAGGAGAGAGACAGTCAAGTGAATCGGGTCTATTTTCGTAGTGTCCTTTGCACATAAGCTACGTTCAGCGTTAAAAAAAAACAAACCAAAAAACAAAACAGAGATTGTTCCGCTTTCTCCGCACGAGTTAACGGGACGTTAGCCTACGTCTTCTATTCCCACCCTGTGATAGCATACACGAGCCAACTGTGCGATTTTCTTACCTGGTCCCCGCGTTGTCCCCCATCTCCTCAGTGCTGTGTGGACAGTGTGTCTAATGTGTGCTGGTCCAAGGTGTCCGCTGCTGCTGCTGCTAGTGCCAGCTTTTTTTTTGTTGAAATAATTCAGCCCGTTTCCGCAGTTTAGGGACAAAAACCACGCCTACACTTAATAAGATGGGCACCACAATGACCCAAGATACTTCAATACACCTGAAAATCACAATGCATACACTCTACTACTACTTGTGATTATAAACAGTGGTCGCTAAGTACATTTACTGCAATACTGCACGTAATCAGTGGTAATCAGATCATTTACTTAAGTAAAAGTAGTAATACCACACTGTAAAAATACTATGTTACAGGTGAAAGTCCTGCATTCAAAAATGTTATGTGCGAATGTAAGTATAATCAGGAACATGTACTTAAAGTATTAAAAGCAGAAATATATCCCCTGTGACTGTTAGACTATTATATATTATATCATTGGATTATTATTACTCATGCATTAATGTAAAATCAGGATTTTGCTGTTGTAGTTGGTTGAGGTGGAGCTCATTTTGAACTGTTTTGTATCTACGATTGGACTGCAACTAATGATTATTTTATTTATATTATATTATTTACAAAGAAAATTTCAATTATTAAAAGGAAGATAAATCAGCACATTTTCAAGTTCTAACCATGAAATGTTTTTGTATGAAAAATTATAAATTATTATTTAAAGAAATCTCTCTTATAGTCAAACTCTTCATTTGTTTTCTGTGCCAAAATCTTAATTTATAAAGTAACTAGAAACTAAAGCTGTTAGATAAATATAGTGGTGTACATAGTACAATATTTCCCGCTGACAAGTAGTGGAGTGGAAGTCTAAAGTGGCATGGAAAGAAAAGACTCAAGTAAAATACAAAGTTTATACTTTACTTGAGTAAATATACTTTACTATTTCACCTCTTTACGTACCTCAAAACATTTCTGAGGTACTTACTTACACCAGTGGTGGAAGTAGTACTCAGATCATTAAGTAAAAGTATGAATACCACAATGTAAAACTAGTCAATTACAATCTTAAAGTACTGCTTAAGTAAAAGTAGCCGAGGTGGAGCTAGTTTTACCTAAATTATATCTGGTGATGGTTACTAATCTAAGGGTCGGGCTCCTCTAAAGGGTCACAACAATAATCTGAGGGGCCCGTGAGATGGGAGGGAAGAAGAAAAACAAATCAAAATACACAAAATCTACATTCAATTTTTTTATAAACTTTTCTCTCAGATTAGATTTTAATGGATAATGTCACCAGTTATTTAAATGAAACCATCAATGAGGTTCTCTGATGGAACAACTAATAGACACAGAGCCCAATGTAGACACTGATTTGTTATTCTCTAAACTCATTATATGTGTGGGTTTTTTTAATGTATTTTTTGTTCTGTTAAATGTTATATTAAAAGTAACTAGTAACTATAGCTGCAAAACAAATGTGTAGTGGAGTAATAAAGTACATTTTTCCCTCTAAAATGTAGTGGAGTAAAAGTATAAAGTAGCAGAAAATGGAAATACCCAAGTAAAGTAAAATCATCTAAAAATTGTGTTTTAAAAAAAAATAAATTTAGCTACTTTCCACCACTGCCTGACAACAGAGCAGGCATTTCAATCTCATTTGAATATTGAATTGAATATTTATAGATTCCATATTTTTTTTAATGTGAGAAAAAGAGTAGATGTGCTTTTAAAAGAATATTTTACTGAGGAAATTAAAGTTTTTTTGTCTGTATTGTATTACAGTAGCATTAGCATACATCTGGGTCAGAAAGGTAACTATCGGCTTCTCTAAAATATATATATATATTTTTTTCCCCTTCACAATTGTCAGAAGAGTCTTCTGGGATTTTGAAAAAACCTTCAGAACAACGGAAAGTGTTTTCTTCACTGGCCTCCTTTTTTTTTGTTGAGAAAATGGGATGGTGTCCTCCGTGACCCGAATGCTAATACAATGAGGCACACACTGGGGCTAATCTGACACCCATTATAATTCAAAGCAAAAGTGTTTTATGTGTATTAAAAATGAGTGGAGGTAATGTTTAATTCCAGCACACGATAAATACACTCCCATTCATCATTTACTATTAAAATAGTCCGGGTTTATTTAGTGTTGCTGGTATTTTGCTGGTACTTTTTTTGTGTGTGTGTGTGTGTGTGTGTGTGGCAGATGAGAGGTTTTTTATTTTGAAAGGTGTGGCAGGAAGTGGACATTTTGTGGGAGTGTCACAGGGTGCCATAGTGAACGCCTTGTATGCGGTTTTGAGACTGAGCTGAACCGCAGGCTGCAGACGAACTGAACGGTGACAGGCCCGTTAATTCAACCGCTGTATTTTCACTTCGTACCGGCTGTTTGTGTGTGTGGAGACCCGAGTCATGGCTACCCGCTCTCTGTGGTCGCTCTGCCTGCTGCTGGCGCTGCTGCTGCCGCTGGAAGGTAAGCGAAGGCTTTGTCCCGCACACCTCAGCACATCCACAGGTTCTGCCTTTTGTGCCGCACTTTGATTCGAGGCCGAGTAACGGCCCGCCGGCCTGGAAGCAGACGTTAAAGAGACAGAGAGCAGACATCCCATTACATGTCCATTCAGAATAATGATCTTTTGTTATATATCCTATAGATTTTTTTTATTATTATTGAAGCTTAATTCAGTCATTGTGGCTCCATTTGCTCCAGATATATTCTGATGCTGATGTTAACCAGCTGTAATAGATTCAGTAATTACACGTTATTAAACATACATTATTCCATAGGGTTTGTAGCAGTACGCTGGTAATTTGATCTATTCAAACGTATGTATTAATTCAACATAATATCAAATATTGTAGATCAAAGTGAGGTGGCACCACCCACAGTATCCTGTCTGTCTGGGTTGCAGCAGCTCATGCCATGCTGACTGATGTCACTCTCAGCGATGATTAATATGGAAAGTTAGTCTCTACAAGGTGAATAATTTAAAAGCGGGTGATTTCATTCTGTGTTACTGTAGCACATGTCCTCACACCCCAATTATCTGCACCTTGCATCACCAACATCCAGACAGCCAGGTGCAGAGGAGCACTTCACATTTCATTGCTTTTAATGAGGATTCTTCCAGTCTAACCCATATATTTCATGGTCTGAAGGAAAAGCTGCAGTCATCAAATGAACAAAAATTATTCACACAACCAGTGGCCGGCTAGTTAATGCATTGCTAAGATGCAAATTATGCGAATGAGATGCAAATTATGTGAATTAATTTGGCTCACCAAATGTTGGGTTTAGGCATACATTTCGAAATGTCACTTAGTTTGAGTTATAAAAAAAAATGTTTTTATATAGTTATACTTAATACTATATAGATAGTCCGGGTTAGGTAAAGTTTTGGTGTCGGCAGGGATTGGATTTAGGTGGAACTTCCGTCTCTGCCCATTACTGCTGCAACTTTTTATCCCTTGATAATAACTCTGAAACCTGGAATATTGGTCGAGTACATATCCAATACCAGGGCTCTCTTTTCCAAAAATTTTAAATCAGTATACCTAACTGCATGGAGCTCAGTGGAATTCTGCTCATGTATGTGTCCATGGGCATATGGATTGCTGTTGACCTAAAAACTGAGAAAGCTGTATTAGAGAAGTCACATCTGTCCGATACCCTTGGCAATGGGCAGTAGGTGGGTGGGGCAGGTTGGAGGATCAATGCCTGGGGAATCTGTCTGTAGTGATGCGGAAAGTAAGATGGTGGAGGTTGGGTGGTGTATGGGCTTGTAGCACATCTGACTTTAACTTTCTCAGTCGCATATGCCTAACCATATCTTAAAAGAGTACTCCACTCATGCAACACTGTCATATTCACAACGTGCAGTTCAGATGAAAGGATTAAAACCGATGCAGCAGAACAAGAGATACCGTCTTTTCCATCCTTCTTAAAACCTGTTGCCTACATTACCCACAATGTATTTTACTGAAATAAAGACACTTAATTGAATAAGTAATATTTGAATTCTTTATTCTTGCAAGAAGGAACAACGATGCAGAGTCAAGCAGAAGCACAAAGTGCGGAGATTCTTCTTCTACTTTTATAGTATTCCTGACCAATTCCTGAGTCAAGACACTTTTGTTAGTAGAGAACAAAGAGATCCCAGTGATAGAAATGCATGTGATCGAAGTCAGAACTCTTAGTATTTAGTCAGAGTTCCTGTTTGTAAATTATTGTCAGAGGTGATGAGTTTAGTGTAGCAGCCACCCTGGGGAGGGGCAATACGTCCTTCACAAGATAAACATGTGACCCCCATATAGTTACTGTCCTGGTTACATCAAAGGACATACCAATAATTTGAAGTTTAATACGAACAGTTGAAGTTACTACAGTCTGATGAAATGTTCCATTACACAATGCACTACAGTCACAAGTACAACAGAGCTGTAAAAGGATGAGTGTCACCGCAAAAAAGGCTTTAACATTTCCACCCATTGAGGTCGGTGCAGCAGTTGCTCTTTAAGGTTATTATATTGGCTAGTTTCCCTAATGGCAGCTTGCTGTTCATTCAAGAGAGGGTAATGTTAGGGAGGCCTTTAATTCACAATTTCCATCTATGGTAATATGACAGAACATAGGGTTTAAAGTTTTGTAAGGTGTGGTGGAGCTAACCCTTTTAGCATTTTACGCCAGGTGTCCATGTGGACAAAAGGCTAAATATCAATAAATGTAACGTTCCTGGTTCGATTCTACAGCAGCTGGCTGCCTTTGTTCCATGTCACACCTCTTGCTCTCTCGCAACCTTTCCTGTCTGTCTGTCTCTACTGTCAACTATTGAATAAAGGAAAAATGCCCCCAAAAAATCATTAAGTGGAGCAGTTTATAATTTGCCCTAGCATGGATAGGAAGCCAAATCAGGAAGACTAGAGTGCAGTTATAAGATAAGAATTGATTCCCAGGGGGAAATTAGGTGGGACAGCAGAACAAGAAAAAAAAAGAAAACGATAGAGCAGAGTGAAGGAACAACTCCAGCGTACATCAGAATTAGATGGAGTGTACACACACACTCTGTATCTTTTACCCTTTCATTTAGGAAATCGGTCTTTCTTTTTGTTCATCAATACTGCATAAATACATTTTTGGAAATTGTACTGAATGGTATAGAGCAGGGGTGCCCAAAAGGTCGATTGCGATCGACCGGTAGATCGTGAGTGTAGTGTGGGTAGATCGCGCACCGTTCAACAAAAAAAAAAAAAAAAAATAAAAAAAAATATATATATATATATATATATATATATATATATATACATATAACAGAACTGTTTTTGGATGATAGCCTATTATCTACCCCTCCTTTGGCAGGTCCTTGTCTATAGAATTGCAGAATACAAGCAACTTAATGACGATCAGTTGCTGCTGGACTTGGAATTTTTAACCGATCTGACCAACATGTTGAATGAGCTTAATTTAGAGCTGCAAGGAAAAGACAAAACCGTGGTCAACATGATCAGCTCAGTTAATGCTTTCAGATGAAAAATGCAACTTCTGTCCTCAAAGCTGGAGCGCCATGATTTGGGGAACTTTCAAAACCTGGCATCAGAGCTGGAGACCGAGGGGAAGGTGTGTGCGCAACGTGACAGTGCTACACAGAGCAGATTGACAATTGTCTGTTAGACTTTGACAAACGGTTTCAAGACTTTGCTTTACTTGAGCCAATTGCTACATTTATGTTCTACCCATTTAGGGAAGATATTGAAGTTGATTCACTCACATGAAAAATTGCCACACTGTTTCACTTGAACTCGTGCAGTGGAGGATGAGATGCTGACACTAGAGGCTGACGTTCAGCCGAAGTCCAAGGCTCATGGACAGTTTTGGAACTTACTCACAGAGGAAAAGTACTCAACATGAGGAAATGTGCTACCTCCTTGACTGCACTATTTGGCTCTACTTATTTATGCGAGTCAGCCTTTTCTCACATGAAGATTATCAAGTCCAAGTCCCGGTCCACCATGACTGATGATCATGTGGAAGCCTGCTTGAGGCAGGCGACCTGCAGTTACTGTCCGGACTATGCAAACCTGGCTGACTATTCAGTGCAAGTCATCAGAGTAAGGTAGTGACCATAAATGTATTGAATTGTATTGTGCCATAAGGGTTCATGCAGTGTAGCAAGGTATGCCAACATATATTGTATATTTAAAGTATATTCAGTACATATATAGATAAATATATTTAGCATTTTTGAATACAGGTAGATCATTTTGACCTGGTCATTTTAAAAGTAGCTCACAAGTCGAAAAAGTGTGGCACCCCTGGTATAGAGTATGGTGAACAACACATTTATTGTCCTTTTCAAGTCACGATGATATTTCATAGAATAATGTATTAATCACTTCATTTGATATTTGATTACAATGCTGGTTAAAGTATAATTTTTGCCATTTACACCCCTCACATTTAGGGTTAGAAAGGTAACAAAGTCCTGTAAAAACAAAAGTGTCTAGTGACAGACGCACGCACGCACGCACGCACACACGCATGCACGCACACACACACACACAGCAAAGTGGCAGCAAATGAAGCTAGCTGGTGTTTGTTTGTCTCTCCTCTTGTGTCCCGTCTGGTAAATGATGTCCGTTACGCAACCCAGACAACAAATAGTGCGGATTAGTGCACTATGGACCCAGTTTGGCACCAGGGCCGGGCGTTTGTATCAGTGGGACACAGTGACACCAGCAGGGCCTGGAAAACTGATCACTAAAAAGGTCGTCTAAATGAGAGAGGCCCTTTCCTCATTCTAAAGTGTGTGTTGAGTCCTTTTTGGTTTTACGTGTCAGATTCAGATATAATGTGTCTACTTCTTCTGTCTGTCCCTCTGTCTTCTCTCCACTAGTCCTGTCTCAGGACTTCGACCTGTCTGATGCTCTGGGTGATGAAACTAGTAAACCATGTACGTACAATAGAACACCATTCACCTCTTTAAATGTTAAGGTCCTGTATGTGTGTAGTTTGCATGTTCTCCATGTCCTCTGTGCCCCCCCCCCCCCCCCCCGACAGTCCAAAGACAAGGTGACCTGGAGAACTTTTAGACACGTACCTCTCTGTACTCAGACCGTAGTCACTTTTATGTAAAAGTCACAATGGTAACCTTGAGGTTGGACACGTCTGAATTTATTTCCGTTGCACTTTTAAAAAAAAAAAGAAGAAGAATGTTTTTCTTGTAATTATGATTCAGCGTCTCATAAATACGAGCTCTGTATCTCAAAATTACAAGAAAACTATAAAATTCTGAGATCTGTCTTATCGTAATCTGGGAAAAAAACGAACCTCATAATTGCGAGAAAATGTTGTATCTCCATTGATTTCCCTTTATTTTGTACAATATGAAAAGCAGTAAGGAAACTCTCGAAACTTGAGTATCAGGTCTACATTTATTTGCATCGGCATTACTTTTAACATTGCGAGATAAAGTAGCATACAGAAATAAATGGAAGCCAATGGCTGCCTGGAAGAGTAAGAAAAGTGCATCCTTAAATCTAAAAGAAATGCGTAGCATGCTCTAAAACAAAGGTCAGCAAAAACATACAATACATGATTTGTCAGTAATGAATACTGTTTCCACTTATGAATGACAACAGGTAAAGTACTGACTTTTATATGATTGTATGAATATAATACATAATTCATCTTTCACAACAGCGACCCCTTCTCCAAAGCCACCAAAGCCAGTGGCACCAGCTGGAGGAGCAGGTGGAGGTAAGAAACACGCAGCAGCTATTGATACAGTGCTCATTAATTTCGATAGTAATTATATACTATGATGGAATACAACACCAGCTTAACCAGGAACAGTGACCTGGGTCATTTTTAAGTGGGAATCAATGGGACTTAGTGACCAAAATGTGCTGTTTGACTTGAAGAGTAGCGGAGCAGGATTGTCACAAATCTTTGACAGTTACTTTCATTTTTATGTCGTTTTATGTTCTCCTTATACTACTACATGAGATCACGTGTGCAAATACTGTTTTCCAGGAAGTATTTTTGTCAATGTTCTGTGCAGACTTTAGTCTGGAGGATTTACTCGTTGTCACTACCACTACCACCAAAGCCCCACCCAAGGTTGTTCCTAAAGTCCCCGCAGGTACCAAGGCCCCAGTCAAGCCCAAACCCAAGCCAGGTGAGAGAGCGCACCTTCCTCTTTGTTTATAGCCAGCTTTCAACCCGGAGGCCGGCACCTCAACTGCAGAGAGCACCGGGTTTTTTTTTTTTTTTAGAATCATTTACCCTGTTTTTATATTTTAGAAACAAGTTTTCTGATCTGCTTCTGTGTTTGATTGGCTGTTCATCCAAATTCAACACTTCCTCCATGTTTCCCTGCAGTCTTTATCTTCCTTCTTTATATGATTACTAACTAATACTAACTAATTCACTCTAGTCAGTTCACCTTTGCCATTTCTTTTATCAGGGCGGTGGTCGAATAGTCTTTTTTTCTTAGGAAGGTTACTAACTAAATGACCCTGAAGTATCTAAATGGCAGCTATGATAGTAGCTGGTGGAATCCTCTAAATGCTAAGGAAAGGTACTTCAATGCTTCCTTTCTTATCTCCTTTAGCATAGTGTACACTGGACCACCCTTACCAAAAGAAAGGAGATAATGGCGTCCCACTTCCTTGTGGAGGCAAAATTTTAAGCGACGCACAATTTGGACGTCAATAGCAAATAGCCTTGTGTAAGTGCAGTTAGATTCTCTTAGCACCGCAGTTGTCTCTTTGTAAGTCCTTGGGAATTTTCCTTCCCATCTTTCTTTGACCTAATGACGTTTTCCATCAAGGTCAAGGAAAAGTGGAGGAAAAGACCGCAGCCCAGGTGTTAATCTACCGTCAGTGACACTCGCTGCACAGATGTTAAGTTAAGCCTCCTCAAATAGAATAGTTCCTCCATTACAAATATGTGCAGGACGTGCAGAGTTTCATTGGCAGTAGTTTAACAGTGACTTAAACAAAGCAGAAGCAGTGGAAATGTACATTATAGACCAATAAAATGAATGCATGTATGCAACACATAACATTTTAATTGTTATGTGACAGCTCTATTCAGTATCAGTTGCAGCAGCTACGTGTAGCTTAGCTTAGTTTGAATATAGTGCAAAATGTATGCTATAAATGATCGCTGCATTATTAATGAGGTGACATATATGTTAGCTAGGTCACAGGTGAGAGCATACATTACTTTAGCTTTCTTTAATTTAAAGATTTGTGTAAGTCTTTTCATTTCCCTCTCAGTTTCTATGTTGCTATGTTTTAATTTTTTTTAATTCCTGCTTTTGCCTTTATTTTGCTAAAAACATTGACCAATGACCTTTTGACCTCTACAGCTGCTGATGACTTTGACCTGGCTGATGCCTTGGAGCCCGACAATGACATTGGTGGCAAGGATAAGAACAAGGGGCAGGGAGGTGGGATTAGCCGTTAGTTTGGTATCACTTTCAAATCATCATTTAAAAATGATTTCATGTGGAATTAAAGCCCCTATGTGTAGAATATAAACATTCCAGAAATTTAAGAATCTGCGCTAGACAGCAACGTACCCCCACCAAAAAAAAAACCATCAGAATAGTTTCACGATTCTCTAATCACATA
Organism: Bovichtus variegatus; assembly: GCA_943593645.1. Lineage (NCBI taxonomy): Eukaryota > Metazoa > Chordata > Actinopteri > Perciformes > Bovichtidae > Bovichtus > Bovichtus variegatus. The sequence continues at coordinate 2,251,332 of CALSCE010010667.1, read as the reverse complement.
CAAGTTCTACACATAGCGGCTTTAATAGATACTAAGTCATTACCTATGGTTGATGAGTGACATACAGTATATTTAATGCTGGACATTTTAAATTCATTTGTTTGGTATAAGATTATAAAGAACCCTCGTCCTTAAGAAACATACTGTAGCCTCAACCTATCCACTTATGTAGACTGCGACGTCTTACATGCCACCTGTGTCTCCATCTAAGTTGTCCCACATACATCCTTGTCAAATTTAGCAAAGTTATTAAGCAAAGTTTGATTTGTTTTGAAGTATTTGAATGACTCTGAATGAAGGACTTGAGCAGTAGATGTATGATTCTCCCACAAGTTGTTCTGACATTTCAGCTCACAAAAAAAGTTACTAGACCGTTGCCGTGGCTCCACCATCAGTACAATTGTCCCCACAGTCTGCTTGAATAAGTACTCTGTTGTTGAGTGCTACAGAAGAACTAAATAACACTCTTCCATTTCAAAAGAGAGAGCTCATTGTTTTCATCTGTCACTCATCCTGTAGTCATCCTGTAGTCACAATAAACTGCAATCCTGCTGTGTTGATCAGCCGGTTAAATATATTGTCATGTATACTCGGTATTAGAGCTAGACCTATGAATTGGCCAGATATATAGCTTATTGCAGATATATCAGCAATGGTGTATATGCAGATATGGCAAAGATTTTCCACTAGTATGTATTTTTCTTTTTTTAAAGAAGAAGAAAATCGAAATCTATTCTTGAACTATATTGAGATGAATTTCTACATCGTAGGCAAACCACTTTCAACAAACAAAGTACAGGAAACTTCATTTAGAAACATGTAACAACCCCACGAATGACAAATAAAGCACTTTACAAATTCATAATTTGGAGTTTCCTGTACCTCTTAAGCAGCTTCCTTCAAGTTACAATTTATCATTTCATGATGCCGTTCTTCATTCTCATCTCCCTCTACTTTTTCAGGTGGATTTTCTGACGATGATCTGTTCGATGTTGGTAAAGACAATACCTACAAACCTGACAAAGGCAAAGGTAATGTCTACAAGTTTTATAGAAAAAAAGCCCCATGTTTAACTCAGCAGCTAAGGAATTTAACCCTGCCGTTATTCTGTGTTTCCACAGGTGGACGTCCAAGTGGTGACGATCAAATTAACCAGTATGACGACAACAATGGTGGGTTTTCTCCGTTTCTAGTGTTTGTTCATAAATGCCTGTCTGTCTGTTCGGCTGCTGGTCTTTACCGTATATCTGTGTGTTTGCAGAGACCACAGCAGAAGTGGGCACCATTGCAGGGATTGTTAGTGCGGTTGCCATGGCGCTGGTGGGTGCAATCAGCAGCTACATCTCCTACCAGAAGAAAAAGCTGTGCTTCGGTATACAACGTAAGGCTCAACAGTCATCAGAGAAGTCAGTCCCTAAGGACATTGACCTCACCAATGTGTCACTACTGCATCAAGACAAAAATATCTGCATTGTGTTGCATCAGCTATTATTAGATCGCTCACTAAGTTTGTGTGTAAGTCATAGTAACTAGTAGCTATTTTTCAAACTAGTTATTCAGTGAATCAGGTTGCACCATTAAAACTTAAAGCTGCTTTAATCAATGTCTTCATTGTACCAACTGATCAAAAGACTGTGTGTAATGTGAAAGGTGAAGTTCCCCTCAGTCCTACAGAGCTATTTTGGCGTTTTTTTAGCACATTGTTTTAGTTTTACGACACGCAACTTTATTGTTTTGGCAAAAAAAAAAACAAAAGGAAATGAAGGGGCCTGGGGACTCCAAATGAAGGCCAAGTAATATATTTAACTCAATCCTTTTCACATGAAGGCATAACTTTGTTTTTATTAATTTATACATATATGGAGAAATGTGCGCATCTCAGAGTTAATAGTAGGCTATTCCTGTAATTTAAAGTCAGATGGAAATGTCCGACTAGACAACCTATAGGCCTAGGCCCTACAATATGATTGCATCAGCAAATAAGGGCAGTTAACAAATCCATTTAAAACCACAACACAGCAAATAGTTTTTACTCCCCACAACTAAATATGAGATCATTAGTGAAAATCCTGTTGAATTCTTCTCTTAGCCCTCTCTGGATACAACAAACTAAATAACCAGATGATAGAGTTTAAATACATTAAACAAGCTGCTCGGAAATTGAAACTTTGCCTATTTCTTATGCAAGTGTGCACTAAGAGGAGTTTCACTCATCAATATAAAATAAAATATTCACACCCAGTAACTATCAGGTGTAGCTGTTGTTGTTTTATCTGCAGCTAACTGAACCAACTGACAAGGCTAACGTTAGCATGCTTTTATCTGACCTGTTTAGAGTCAAGAGTAAAATAGCAATATATATCTGACCATTGATAAATGTTTGAAGATGATGTTAATCTTGAACATGTTTTATTTGACTGAATATGTATTTTTTGCGACTCCAAAACTGTTATTTTTGGAAGTCACTGCTATGCAATCAGGATGTTGTGCTAGCATCACAAGCTAGCATGAGACAACGTCCTGATATAGTTGATAGCTCTGGAAAGTGCTATAGTGCTAGTATCAGTAGTGGCAGCAGCAGTGGCACTGTAATTGTATTTGTTAATGCTAACTAAACGTGTTGTATGACAGAGAGCCTGAATACTGACATGGTGAAGGCTGAGAACCCTGAGGCTGTGGTGGCTACAGAACCACAAGGTAAACACACATCTACTGCACTCCACTACTCTCCTATACACTCTTTTCAAGTCCGATCTATTATTATAGAGACCATATATATGTACGTATATATTTTTTTCTTACTTTAAAAAAATAAAATATGGCCCTGGCTGGTTCCCACCTTGCTTTCCTTCTCAAATCTCCTTCTTGGGAAAAAATTCACGGCTAACGTCAGGTGTAAATACGGCAGTGGCGCTATTGTTTATACATACATACATATACATATCTACATAGTGTGTCACTTCAAAATTTAATTCACCGGCATTTAAGATGTTTATGACTGAATTCTTTTTGCATTGACTTTGTATGCAACACTGGCACTCTGGATACAGAGTCACACACCCGAGAAGAAAAGGAGCATTTCTCATATTTCCCTAAAGACCTTTTTTTCCCCCTGCCTTTTGATAATAATAAAACTATTAACAATACATATGGACATTACACGCACTGCAGACAGCATGAAGATGCAGCCATTGAATTCTATTACAGTTGTAATGTCGCAAATGGAGATGATCTGTATATGAACCACTGTCTGTTTTTAATTTGCATCTGCAGTCCAACAGACTCTCCTGGAGCCACCCAATGCTGAACCTCCCACCACTGAAGAGAATGCTGTGTAACATGGACACACGCACACACACACACACACACACACACACACACGCACACACACGCACGCACACGCAACAGGATAGACTGTCTATTGTGTAGCATGTCCTTGTTGATCCTGCAGCTCTGTGCTGTAAACGTTGGGATTTGAATGTGAACACAGATTTTTTTGAAATTCTCTGCTGTAAACATGGCCGACAGTGTATCAAATTTATTGTTTACTGTTCGAACACTACTAACAATGTTGGTTTACAGTTATCCAGCCTTCAGCATGTACTTAAAAAAAAAAAAAAAATCAAAAACGCGGTTAATCTTATTATACATAGAAGAAAGAAACTCCTCTAGGCATATATGGGTTTGTGTCGAGCTTCACAGGAAGTCAATCACTGCTTACTGAGCTGGATTTCAGGCGGATTAGTTTATTGATTGATTGATTGATTGGGACACTGATTTGTTAGTGACTTACAGCATGATTCCGGAGTGAACCAGGGAGCGCTGTGAGACACGGCCAGTGTTTTTTTTTTTTACATAAATGAAAGTCGTGTTTTAGCAATATCTCATTTCCTGACCCCCTTTCGACACGTAACTGATCATTTGCCACATTGTCATAGATATAGAGATTGCACAATAATGGAAACACTTTACAGAATCCATGACTTGGAGGTCTGTCTTTGCTCTCCACAGATGTGTAGAGAGTGAATGAAAAATATTTAACAAATATTCCCCAGAATTCTATTCAAAGCCTCGTAGCAACTGATTATGTAATCACTTGTGAAATGTTGTGATAACGTGTAAATTGTCGGATAAGGTAGTCAACCATTTTCACAGTAGCCAGTTTTACTTCATAGGGGAAGTAGCATGTTAAGCTAAGGGCAAAGCTCGTACTCATAGCACTCAAGTTACATCATGTAATAATGATGGTGACTTCACAATTCCTACAACATGTGAATTTTTTATTTAATTTATTACATTTTCAGTTTACTATGTTATCATTAGGAGGTGATACTCAGTGATGCTAATGCTAACGCTTACGTTAATGATTATTAAATGAAGTTTCCCAAGATGTTTAATTACATTTTGACCCACTTGGCACATATATTGCCTTTAAATGGGCTCCACAATTAGCTAACAAAGTCCATTAGTGGGACGTACCTCATAGAACTGGACTTACTGCAGGTAGCTACTGTTTACATCATGTAACAGTAACATCATTAGTTGCTACACGTTTCTCCATGTACACTCTCGTGTTGTCTATCTTGATGTACAAAGTTGCCTTATTCAGATTTGGATCTTTTTGCAGTGGGGAAAAAAGAGGCGTCCTAACATTTCTGTCTACTTACAACCTGTGACTTTTTATAGTGTAAATAGATTCAGTTTCTTTGTTTGTTTTTTTTAAACTAGCCTTGAATGACGATGCCTAATGAAGGGAGCCTGGCTTGGTTTTCCAAAGTGGAGATGGGGAAATAATTGTGATGCTAAAGTAGAAAAACTAATTGGGTTCAGGGTTGGATTTAAGATCTTAAGATCTACATACATGTAGCATGTAGTATAAAAATTATGCTAGCTGAATCGGTTCCACTGCAGTTAGTTTAAAAATGCACAGCGTGTACTTCTCTTTTTCTGTCCATTTGAAAGGGAATTTTCTTCAGTGGGAAGCTATTTGAAAAAGAGGAAACCTCAGCACTTTGTTCAGGCTGCGACGAGGCTCGTGGACAGGCAGAAAATGTGTGAAATGTGATTTTAAAAAAATGTTTTTCCCTTGTTGAAGATACAACTGCTACATTCAGAAGCTAATATTGTTTGTACTATGTTTTATTGTGTTAGCAGTGTGGTGCCAGTGTGTGCAGAAGAACTCTGAATTGATCTTTATCCCATGGTGGTCATTTTGAATTTACATTATTGTAAAAAAAAAAAAAAAACCCGGATAAATTCTACGGCCAAGACGAATATATAAAAGTGGTAATACCTGTTCTAGCCTGCTTTTGGCTGCATCCCAACGGCAGATCACTGCATTAAGTGGGCACGATCGACAGCCACCACCTCCCTGATTCCACCGTCTGAAAAAGGCGCTGTTAGATGATTTTTTTAAGCATACAAACTTACAAAATGGCCACAATGGAACAAGATTGAGTGGAAAAGTGAGGTATTTGTGAAAGGTGTCAGAGAAGAGTTTGAATACGTTGGCACAAAGACAATGCTGGTGGCGATGATATGCATTTAAAAAAAAAAAAAACTAGAAGTCTGCTTTAGCTGTGTAGATGAAGTTAGCAGTGGTAGTTAGCTTTAGAATCTTGAATAGCGTCATAACGAGTGTTTTTGGAAAGTTGTGATGGTTGTACATATTACTGTGAGCAGTTCCGTGTTTGTATTAGTGTGTAAGAGCATATTTATGCTCCATATTTTACTCTTTAAGTGTATGTGTGTTTACACTCTTCGCCCGCTCTTTTTACACTTTGTACCCGACTTTCCTAATAACTTAGCTTTTTGTAGATAGTTACTGCTTCCTTGTTCTGTACCGCCAACACTTTGTTGTTCGCCTAAAGAGGACTCGTAAGTTCCTGAACGAGATGTGGGCTGCATCTGAAACCATTCACTGTTTTTTTTTTATACTGTCTGATATTTAGTCCGTCTGTCGTTTTATAGCTCTACTCAGAATCTCTAGTGAGAATTATTGAATCCCATGTAGTGGACTTACAATATCCCAGTGCACTCGGAGATCGGAGACCTCCGCCGAGGCCAAAGGCCCTATTTCGCGACGTTATAACCAAAGTGAAAAAGTAATCGTGTATCCACCCCTTGATTCGGATCCGCCCCAAAATGGAAAGGGCTCTTCTGTGGCCCATGCTACACCCCTCCACAGAGTTTCATGAAAATCAGGCCAGTAGTTTCTCCGCAATCCTGACGATAATCGGACAATAATGCCGCGTTCATGTCACGGGTGATAGGGAAAGAATTACAACTTGGAATGTTCACTTTATTAGACACTGAAAGACAATTGTATGTTTGCAGTTGGTTGTGTGAGGGTGTTTGTTTACCTCGAATGACGGACTTTGGCTGACGCGAGGGATCTTTGTTTGAATGCTTTCCCAAAATTTCCCACTCGCAACAATGACTTGGGCCCTTTGGCATAGTCTTTACACGCCTGTGCATAATTCTCCACAATTGCATAATTTCAGCTACTGCTTGGACCCACGCATGCCTTTTGAAACGCGCATGGTTCCTCGGTGGCGATTGGCTCATTGGTCTTTGGGACCCCAGAGCCAATAAATCCAAGAAAATGGCCAATGTATTTGTTAGGATGTTAAAAACAGGGAAGCACACGCGTGACTTGAACGTGGCATAAGCAATGATCGATAATGAGCTGAGTAGTGTCTGATGGAAGAGACTAGAATATCTACACAGAGGTGAATGTGTGAAGGATGTTTGCTGAGGTAGTATGTGTTGTATGAGCTGTAAATAGCGTTGGTGGTGTGTTCGATATCCGACAGGATGCAGCACAGTCCACATGAATGCCATGCCCTGGTCTTCTCCATGTTGCCTTGGAAAAGCAGACACTTCTACCCACAATTCCTTTGTGTTGCTCCTTCTCTAAAAGTCCTTAAACACTGCTAAAACGCAATCCAATATTGTTTGGAGCTGCTTTTTGAACTCGTGTCTGAGTGTTCAGGGACTGTGAATGGTTGGATCAGGGGTACTCAACTTGCTTCGCCTGGGGGCCACTTTTGCAAAATGACAGGAGGCTAGGGGCCAGTTGATGAGCAAAACCAGTCGCACGGCCCCGAACAGGTCAGGTCAGTTTTTTCAATTTGGGAAACTCTCCCGATGCATGGACCTCAAATGGTTCGGGTTACTATAGGTGGTTGGGCAGCAAGTCTTGACAATCTTAACAAGACCATATGCAGGTGCGTCTCTAGGATTTGGCTAAGCCTGCACATCTGTTGGGGGGCCCGAGGATAAACAAGCTCGTATTTTGATGCTTTTTTTTTTTAATGCACTCTATGCACTCATTAAAGTACATAAAAAATAACGTCCCCTTGTGAATCTGACCCGCGGGCTGTAAATTGAGTATCACTGGGTTTTTAGTAACAAACTGTTTAACTGATGTGTTCACCTTGTAAGAGTCACGGATGGATGCCCTGCCAGCTGTAATTCAAATGGTGCTCCTCTCTTTGCCTTATACCCTGCACAGTCTCACAGGGATGCGCCACAGTATTCATCTAACACTTCAATAGCTGCGCCCTGAGCAAGAGCAACACCCACGGCCTTCAGCTCCTTTGGGTGGTTTCCTTGAAAGAATGGTTTCAGCACCCAGAGGACTGAAAGGTTTTCCTAAGCTCAGGCTGCCGAGAGCTGAACTACACACAAAGCTAAAACGAAAAAACAACAAACCTTTCTGTTGACTGAATGTATTGAATGTCTTCTTGTGATATAGCAAAAACCTTTGGCCTGTAGCAAAAATACAAATTCACCAAAGATGTAGCATTGATTGACATTGGCTTTGCCTTTATGTATTGGGTATTGAATGAAAACGATTTTTTTTTTTTAAATAATCGTGAAGGAAAAGAATTGAATCTGGGCTTGAATCTCATGTAACACACCGTGCAACATTGGAATTGGTTTGACGGTTAGATGAAACCGATAGATTAGAAGAGTGCTGTGTAATGGCCTGTACAATGCTCACTTTGAAACACAATGTGCGAATGACTCAGTTATTATTGCCACTGTGGATGTTGATACTGCTTTAAGATTCAGTGTGGACAATTATCCTTGAACACATGCCCTACTGCTGTTTGGAGCCGGTTACCAGACTGTACAGAACAGTGCGGTGGACACTCTATGATTAACAATTGTTCAATCTAAACAGGTGTGTATAACTCTGTGTCCACCCCCCTGTAAATAGTCAGGTGTTTGGATAGCTGTAGACGGGTAGAATGTTCTCCGCTTGCAGTGCCAGAGCAAAGAAAGAATTACAGTTAGGGAGCATATAGGTCTGTTTTACAAAGCGTGCTAAAATAATCAAGGCCGTCATAACAAAGCGAGTTCCGCTCAACCTGATGTACCCAAATATTTAGACAACTCGTGACCATGTGTGATAATGTAGAAGAGTTTGCTTCAAGGAGAACTCACAAGTTAAGGTAAAATAACGTTGCATTAGGCGTTGGGGCTGTCGCTTTAAAAAACTGAAAATAATAATCAACTTTAAGAAATTCAAACCTACAAATTTAGTTTGAATTCATTTCAATGCCACCCAAAAGGACTCTGTCGGAGATATCCTTTCCTTTAGACCTAAGTATGGATCAGACAGTTTGTGGGCTACTGTTTTTAAGCCAAGAGTTTAGCATTTTGGCCATCGCCATCTTGTTTTTTTAGAACCAGAAGTGACTTTTGGGCCGAGAGGGTGGAGCCGAGGGCGAGGCTCACTGAGTTACCAGCTAATGCTAACGCTAGCTTGGTTAACAAGGTGCATCCGTAATTCATCTTAACTGTGCGAAGCAAAACAAAATGTACTTACCTTTAAAAACGAACAACCAGCTCCTTAGTGCGTCTTTAACGCCGTGGTAACGATTTGTCAATCACAAGGTAGCCACGTCCAAAGCATACCCTGCTTTATCTTCCATTTTACTCTAAATGGGACGTTGGTTTACAAAATGCATCATACAGTCTTGAAGACTTGACACTAGCGATTGAGAACATAAACTATCAAGTGAGAAGTAGGGTCATTTTCTCGTAGATTTCTATACAATCTCACTTCATTTTGCAACCAGTGGATTTGCTCCCTGCTGGCCATTGGAAATAATGCCAGTTTAAGGCACTTCCGCATTGGCTTCACTTTTTAGAATCTGAGGTTGCCCCTTGGTCAAGCATCAAAAAGTATTTTCCAATAATGCAACTCAATAAAGTTAACATATACAATCAATGGGCTCAATAATTGGTTAATGTAGCAACATAAATTGAATCATTGCAAACCTGCCTCTTAAAATGATTGCACAAACTAAGCCTGGATTATATTGTTAGCTCGCTTTGTAAAGTGTCTATATGGTATCTGCATTGTAATACGACAGCTGTGCCTGACTCTAGCTCCTGTCCTCTCCCTGCAGTACACTCTAGTGCCTGTCACCGCGTCATGCAAAGCCAGACAAAATTCTGCAACCTCACTTCCCAGTTTGAGAAAAACCAATGACAGCCCAAATTAATTATTTGATATTTGAGGGCTGGCTTTGCAAGGCTACCTGTTACATACAACACATACACACCTACAGTATACTGCCCTCATACACAATTTGATGCATGCTTTTCTCTACATACTGTAAACACAGTGACTTGTAGCTTACGAGTGTTGAACTTGTGCGTCTTCCTGACAACTGAATGTTGGACAGTCTTCATTGCTTGAAGTGTAATAGTGAATTCTGCTTTCTCTCTTATTCCACTAAGATACGTCTCCAGCAACATGTTACAGGAACTTGTTACTAATATGAACCAATAAAATAAACCATTTCAAAAGACAAGAAAGAGACTGGAGTTTTGAGTTTTTCCTTTTCTTTTTTTTTTTTTTTTTAAATGGAATGTCAGAAGTGATTATGGCTCATTAGGAGGTTTAACTTCTCATAATTAGACACATCATTAACATAAAAAAGGATTTGCACAAATCACATGCAACAGGTACACAGTGTGATTTCTAAGTCACATTGCAATAGAATAAAAGGGATGTCATTACACTGTAAAAAGACAAAAAGAGGACAGAGGTGTGAGGTTTAAACATGTGGGCCCCATTCTTTATATGTGGCTGAACATGATGTTAGCCAGCTAAAGTAATACCGTTCATTCTCATCCCGCTAATTTAGTTCTTGGAACACATTGATTTGTTTATGTCCGATGAAGTTGTCGTTATTAACTGCACACTTGAAATAAAAGTGAGTCCTGATCATGTGACTATTCACATTTGGCAGGTGTGGCACCGCTACACAGTAGTTTAAAGCTTAAACATGTTCGAAGTTCACAGTGAAACCTGCCTAAATCTCTCATAAAGCACATTCAACTTGAGATAAAGTTGATTGTATAAATTGTTTGTCGGATTTCCAGAAAACCGAGTTTAGTAATCAATTGTGCTTAAATAATTTACCAACTGTATCATTTAAGAAACGGAAAAAAAATGTTTTCTGGTTTTATTAGTCTGTTTACAACCATAAACTGTAATATTAATACATTTCTTTTGTATCTCGCACTCAATTTGGATTGTTTTTATATTTTTTGATCATATTTTACTCTTTATTGTGAAATCTGAACTGTAATAGAAACACAAAAATATCTCAATACTTTACATGTTCTCATCTAAAATCATCAATATATTATCATTGTTCTATGAACTCGCTGCTTTCAGCCAATGCATCCACAGTAACACACTTTGGGAGCAGCACTGAGTAGAAATCATTTACAGTAAACGACAAAGGGGTTGAGTGGGGATGTAGGAACAATGACATGGCTGACGCATGGAAAGACAACGTAAAAAAATAAAAATAAAATAAAAAAAGATTCTTTTGTATAGAAATAAAGGAAAACATACACAGTAAGGCAGTGTCCAGGTAATGAGAGGAGGAAAACGCAGACGTCCATCAGTGCAGGGAGCTGGGGTCATCTGGCAGTGTTTGCATGTGGGAACTAGGTGAGGGATAATAATAATAATAATAATAATGCCGGAATTGTGATGCTCATATTCTGTGAGTCCTACTCTTCTTTTATGTTGTTACCACTTGAAAATGTCGCGGTTTCTGCTCATGACTTGATAGAACTATAGCGTAGCTCATTACAAGAATTCTAATCTTGATGGAGCCGCAGTCACAGTAAAGGAAGAGGAAGTGTGAGGGAGCGTGCAGTGATTGCATTCAAACACTACAGGTGAAGTGTTACTGGCAGCCTTCTGCAGTCATGTGAATAACTAAGCCCTGAGACAAATCGTAGCAGTTTTTCATACAAAACCAAAAACCTGTGAATTGGTAAGATTTCCACAGGATAGGGGACGCTGGTCTTTCTGAATTGGGAGAATGTTTTTAAATATTATAAATAATAAGCTATATAAGTATCAGGCTTGTTTGAACTTGTTTTACTTTGCTAAATATGCATTTAGGAATGTTAATATAAAAATTAGGAACCTCTTTGTAAAGTCTCCACATTGTAAACATCAGTATTTGTAGAAATTGGGCTAAAACGTGCTTTAATCTGTGTGTGTGTGTATGTATGTGTGTGTGTGTGTGTGTGTGTGTGTGTGTGTGTGTGTGTGTGTGTAGGGGTGTTTCAGATATGTGTGTGTCAGACAGCGCTGTGCAGTGGAGTTCCTGTGCTGTGTGAGGGGGAGTGTTCAGAGGAGGAGGACAAAGAGTGGGAGGTGGCCTCTCTCTGCAGCTCCTCCACCCTCCTCTGGAGCTCTGCTCTCAACATCAGCAGCTCCTTCAGCGTCTGGTGCACCGGCACCTGGGACACAGCACACAATCACAGAGTCAGTACGTCTACACGTGGAAGACCTTTGGAGGAAGATTACACTAACAAACCAACATGCAGGTAATAATTGTCCCTACACATCCAAGGTTTATGGGCGTTTTTAGATTTCGATGAGGTTTAAATGAGGTTGATTACTCTTTTTTTTCCCGCATTGTGAATAAAGAAAATTATTTGGCAACTATTTTGATTATTGATTAATTATTGACTCTTTTTTTTTTTTATGTATAATTGGACTGGTTTCAGTATTTCAAATGTGAATATGTAATGAGTTTCTCAGTCTTCTATGACAGTAAACTAAATATCTTTGGGATTTTAGACAAAACATTTGAAGACATCACCTTGGAAATAACATCGTATTAACCAAGCAAATATAAGCATAACATCATACAAGTTGTTTTTTGGATAGAATAGTCATATCATAGACTATATATACAGTCTATGCATAATATCATGAGATCAATGTCATCATTTTAGAAGAAAAAGGCATAAAATTATGAGTCATGTTACAATGGTAAAAGTAGAAAGTCAATATTGTAAAAATAAAGTTGTAAATTTACAAAAAAAGTTACAATTTCACAAGAAATATCATACTTTGAGTAGTTTTTTTGGGTAAAAAACACACTATATCCATTAAAAAGCATAATATGACTGAAGTTGTAATTTTAAAAGAAAAAAAAAGTTTGAAATTAAAGCAATAATAATTTTATGAGAAATCTGATATAGTCATAATTTTATGATAGAATGACAGAAAGGATGCAGTTTTATGGAAAAAAGGCGTAATAGAAGGGTAAACAGCGGCCAGAATACAGTAGTCAGTACTCTAGATCAGCACTTTAAAGTCCCAGTGTACCTGTGGTCTCATGCGTGGGTTCCAGCGGGCGTAGTAGCCGGTCCACAGCTCCAGATGTCTGGAGGAAACCAGCGGATACAGAACATGGTGCTCATAGTTGACATAGAAGGGGTTGGTGAAGTCCTCTGGCTGGCTGGAAAGGGGACAACATTAAACAGTCAGAGAATCCCTCCTCTCACTGTCACTCTTATCAAGGTGCTAAGCATGTTACCTGTTAATGTAGGACCACAGCGACACAGTCTTTGTCTGCACCTCCTACACAGGAAAGAAGAAGTGTTTAAAGGGATAGTTTGGATTTTTTGAAGTGGGGTTATACGAGGACCCCGGGTAGGAGAAGCGGACAGGAGTTACCACACCGAAACAAAGCAATGTACTCAGCCATTATCTATACTCTCTGCAAAGCAACCAAACTCCATTAATAAAAACAGTAATTTTGCTTTGTAGAACACGGAAGTTGCTGGTCTTCCGCTGCCTCGGTTGGCTCGTGTTATTGTGCCACTTTGGTGATTCTGAACTAACCCTTTTAAAAACACCAAAGTCAAACATGAACACCATCAAACTAATTGATCGAGGCAGCAGCAGACCAGCAACTCTGGTGTTCTGTAAAGCAAAATTACTGTTTTTGTCCAAAAGCAGTTTGGCGGCATTAAAGAGAGCACACATGGATACAACGGCTGTCTGTTGGCAGGTAAAGCAGTGAAAATATTCTAAATATAGCGTACACTTTAAGTGATATTGATTTTTTTCTTTATGTGACTAAAGTAGGTTTTGCTGCTGCCCCTGTTCACATCAGTACATTGCTTAGGTCCCGTGCGGTGAATCCTGTCTCCTTCTCCAAACAGAAGAATTGCACGTACTTTGGCTGCCCTCTCCTGTTCGCTGTTATAGAGGAATGTACCGAACAGACAGCTGTAGAGGTGGTCCAGCACTGTGATCAGGAACAGCTCATTGAACTCAAAGGCTGCTGGGAACTGCAGTCAGAGGAGCAGAAGTGATTATGAGGAAAGGCAGCAGCTTCTAAATGTCTACGAAATGCTGCATTTCTGTGTGCTGCTTCATGAATATGGTTATGCCTGGTTAGGAGAGGTCGTGGGTTATTAATTGTTGAGGTTTTGACTGACCTGCCGAGTCATCTGCCAAACACAGTCGATAAACTGGACGAAGAGAGGCGAGCGCTCCGAGTTAGCATGGTTCTCATCACCGTGACCAACGCGCTGCGACACAGAAAGACAAAGACACGGCATGAATTATGGATATCAGGTTTTATATGCGTGCAGTAATTATTCAACATAAAGACAAGCACCTAAGAGTAGCTGCAATATGTCATACAATATGTATGTAATGTGTTATTAGCATTCAAAATAAATAACTTCTCCTTGAGCTCTTGGAAGCCTTACTTCCTGTTTGTCAGTTGGGTGGAAATGATTTGAATTTGAAATGTGTCACGTCGCATGTTACTATGACATTAAAGTTTGCACGACATGTCTTTTTGCCCTGTTTTTTGCTTTTTAGTTGGTTTCAAGGGTTAATAAAAATGATTGCTGGAAAGCATTTCATGCCATTGTTCTACGTGAGTGTTTTTCAGATCTGGTTTATATCACCACTGTTTCTGGGGAAACTAATTGACACGTTCTGGGCATCAACTCTAAGGAGGTCATTTACGTTGACAGTTTACAGAGACCCGAGGCTTTTCCTCACGTTTGCCTTCCAGGGAATTGCATGTGCCCTCGTCACACTATACACTTGTTAAAAAGCTCCTCCGTATTTCTCACAAGTGCATTGTACAACACAATTGGATCAATGATGCCCTTATGTATATCTTTCTTTTTTTTTTTGCTTATTTTAACATCAGTATTTTTCAACCTATTTTCCCATGTTTTGTGTCTAATTGACTTATTGAAAAAAACTGGTTGATAAAAAAAAAAAAATCCTTTTCTTAAGTGCACTGTGCTTTTTAATCTCGTGTTGGTTTATAAATGTGGTTGTTAAATGTTTTCTTTATGTTCTGCTTTGAGTGTCATTTTTTTGTGTGTGTTTAAAATCAGTAAAAACGTGCATAAAAGATGGAGTTGGTTTTAGACATGTAACTACACAGTAAGAGTTCAGGTGTGGCAGCAAGGCTAATGTCAAAGTAGCTGCAATTATCAAATTATTATATGTAGTTTGGATCATGATGTAATGGTGATATCATCAGAATAACTCTGTTTCTTACAGCAGCAAACTTGTGTCCAAAGCTAATCCACTCCTTCTCCACCAGAACCTGCAAAAACACACACGCACATTACATCCTCATGCTGTGCAGATGAACGCCACAGTATATAGTTGATATTGTGATGCGGTGTGTGACCTGGAATCCTCGGAGAGTGCGGTAGTGACTGTCCAGCATCAGCATGGCCAGAGACGTGAGCTGAGCAGTTCTGTCCCAGCCGTCACTGCAGTGCACCACCACCGACGTCTTCCCAGACTCCAGCTTATCAGCGATCTTTGCTGCTCCTGCTAATAAAAGCTGCACACAACACATACACATGTGAGTGCATTGCTAGTACAATACATTAATGAGAGACCCTGTGCAGTTATTGGCTTACTCATTTCGAGGTAATAAAATAACCCTGGACCCTGAAACCATTAGTCTTTGTTGTGCGAGTTACCCGTATGTACTCCAGCCAGTGTGTCTGGTCGATAGCGGAGTGCCAGTGGGCTTCGTCTATGGTGGGGTAAACCACGTCCTTCATCTTCCTCAGAGACTCCCTCATCACATGGATGTTGGGGATTTCCAGGAAGTTCAGCTCCACGTTTGGGTAGAAACTCTCACTTTCAAAACCTCCGTCCTTTGCCTGCATGTGGTAGAGGCAGCAGATCAGTCAAAGTGTAATACGAAGGTGAGGAGAGAGGGGGAGAAAACAGGAAAAACAAATGCATGCTGTACCTTGTTGGTAACTGCTACACTACTCTGCCGGGCGTCAAAGATGGTGAGCTTGTGGGACTGGGCGTTGGCATCCATGATGATTTGGAGGAAGCGTTCGTCCTCTTTACAGCGACGGTCTGAAGGTCCGACTAACGGCTGGCTGCAGCGTATGATGGTGGCCTGAGACTCGGGGTGGATCCAGGACAGGACCTGCAGAAAAGAGCAGGGCCCGTCAGAAAACACCTCAATGAGCCAGAGAGACGCTAAACAGGCTTTGAGAGATTGTTTCGCTGTTTCAAAGCAAGGCAATATGAAAGTGTTAGTCCCTCTGTGGACATGTGTCCCTCCTCAGTATGTGCTCCTCAGACTGACCGGTATGCGGTGCTTGGCTCTAAACACAGCCACTCGTTTGATGTCTTCTTCTGCGATGTTGGTGGGGATGACCAGGATGGAGGGATAGGTGTCACACAGCTCATAGGTGCTGTTCATCTTACTGATGGTCCAGCTCTCATTAGGGAGGCCCTGACAAAACACATCCAACCACATGGAAGAAACCATTACAACAGTATTCCATGCAACAGTGCTACACAGTGTTTTTCCTGTGGGACGAGAGATTTGTTGTGGGAATGAGCTCTTCATATACACATCGGGAGAACACGGAGTCCGCCATGTTAGTAGCCCAGAACGGACAAACCAAACATTGGTTCTCGACAGGACTCTGTTGATTTACTGATGAAATGAATGTAGTTACCTGACGTCTGTACTCCGCTGTTGGGTCGTACACCTTCCAGCCATCCACAGGAAACTGCTCCTTGTACAGGAAGGTAAACAGGGGCTGCCAGAGTGTGTCACAGGACGTGTGTGTGTTAGCATTCAGTCACTATCAAGTTTTACATTCACTTCATGTATGTGAAAACAAGTGCCTTATGGAAGGTTTCCTCTAAATACATCATATTCACACTACAGATACAATTTTAAGAAGGATTTTTTTTTTTATTTGAAAAAACGTCCTGGAGACGTTGTACACAGCCACTCAGTTAGCTTCATTATCAAGTAATTTGTTATTTATTTCAAGTAATTGATCAATTGTTCATATATCATTAAACCTCCCAGAAACCAAATGTTTCTGTTTTCGGAAGAAAAGTTTCCGATGATACAACTGACAATGACATGATCCCTCACTGGCATCCCACCAATGAAAACTGCCAATTGGGTTTTTGCGCAGCCAAACTTTTTTTCCCTTCCATGCCACAAAGTTGGGAAATGTTGGTCACACCAATACAATGTATGGAGGCCTTGCAGCACAGCATTCAGCACACAATCACATCAAATCTAACATTAATGAACTCATTTGAATGAGACTGACCAGGCTATGGGAAAGGGGGAAGGCGTGTTTGGCCAGGAGCTTCACCATGTCCGGTTGGCTTTCCTCTGTCTTATAGGCAAACCTGGGACTCCTCATGTCCTGATGCAGGAGAGAACATCCCAACATTAATAATCAGTTTCACTGCAGACTCATCACAGTTACTGCTGAAAGTTGATTCTTTAGTACCTTGCAGACCAGCTCGAGTCCTTTGGTGTTCTCCCCCTGGTTGGGAACACTGATGGTCTCCAGTCTGCTGACGACTCCCAGGTTCACATCAAGAACGAATGGAGACTCCTGGATGTGCACAAACTGACATTAACACACAGTACAGCGGAGAAACAATAGTCCTGAGATTGTGAATTAAAAAAAAGAAAAAAAAAAAAGGTATTGAATCATAAATGAGATCCGAAGTACCCTTTCCACACTGGTGAAGTAGAGCTTGTAGTCTGTGATGGTCAGGGTTCCATTAACCAGACCACTGAATGGACAGATATACATCACATCCTTGACTGCACGTCCGCACACAAAGAAACAAAGAAGGTATTGATTCATGGGCAGGCAAGAAAATGTGTACAGTCTCTGTGATGTTTAAAAACAAATATTGACTACTACATAATACACATGATGAATATGGACACGGGGGGGTGAACTTACCTGTAGTCTGGATGGTCTCTCCCGGTAGCATAGGAACCTGGTTCTGGAACATTGTGACCTGCGCCCCGTACCGCAAAGCTGGAGGGTTCTGTAGAGAAGACCGACCGGTCAGTGGGGCCGCAACAGGCAGCGTGGACCAGCGGCTAGACCGGCAACACTGACCCCTAACAGAGCAGTACTGAACATGTTGCTGGTGAGGTTTGACTGAGACGTACACAGCGGCTGATCACCACTGCAAAATATGGGCTTCAGGAGGATTTGTGGAATGTGTTTTTTTTCACAATGCAAATCAGCAGCGTCTTTCATTAGACCCTCCCTGCCTGGTTAATGCACGTAGGGAGCTGGGACAAAAGGAGAGGAGGAGCAGGATGAGGCATGCAGACCGGGACAGAGTGAGGAGGAGGTGAACAGGAGAAAGGACAGACAGACAGAGAGACAGAGATAGACTTGCCGAAGCATCGGAGGAATGCTCAGAATCACTTTCTCCATCTTGTGAATTTTGCTACCAGAGAGAGAGAGAGAGAGAGAGAGAGAGAGAGAGAGAGAGAGAGAGAGAGAGAGAGAGAGAGAGAGAGAGAGAGAGAGAGAGAGAGAGAGAGAAGAGAGAGGAGAGAGAGAGATTATCCCGTAAATAAACATTGTTCTATATGTAGGATACTGTTCTTATAGTCACTCCCCACTCTGACATTTCAAACTCTCTTCCCAGGTACAGTCCACGCCATTGTTTTTGCTGCCGATGCTCCACACACTCAATGTAAATGTTATCGTAAAATCAATCCTGCTCGTTTATGATAAAAAAAAATGTATTTGATTTGTATATGCATCGTTGTGGTGGAGTACCGTTATTAGCATTGAATTCACTGGATTAGCCAAAAGAAGACATTGAACCTTTAATCGTCTCTCGATTGATATCTGAATTAGCCTTATACATTCGGTATTGGCTGGGCTTTAATACTAACATCACAATATACAATTATATAAGCTGTGATAGTTTGATTTAAGCTATATTGCCCGCTTCTACCAAATATGTATGCTGTCAATTTGTAGTTCAACTATGATTTTGGGTCTATTCTATTTTTTTTTTAAAAAAACATTAGTAATAGTATCAGAACGATATCAAAATGATACACCATAAATATCCCACCTATGTGATATGCCCTTAATAGAGTTGTTAATTATCAGTGCATAATTGTATATTTGCTGTTATTTCATCCACAATAGGCGTTTACTGTTGAAACAATTAGTGTACCCGTGGCCCTGTTCACAACGCAGTTATTAGTATAACTTTATCAAGTTAAATTTAGGACTTTCACAGATCTCAAACACGATACCCATTCTGTCACCTCAACCGAGGGTTATAATGTCAAACACACTGTGACAATGTTGCTGCTGGTCTTTACCATGTTCGTCATCTTCGCAGAGTGCATTAGCATGCTAATATGCTTTGCTAATTAGCATGAACAAAAAAAGAAGAAGTACAACTGATGCTGTTGGGAACGCCATTGATTTTGCAGGTTTTTAGTCAGAAGGTCTTGGACAAATTAAAAGTTTGACCCCATGATGGCGCTAGAGGAAAGGTCAGAGGATCACCAACGCTATTAGAATTAATCCTGAGAAGGACATGAATGTCTGAATCAAATTTCATGACTGTGGACAGTCACACTGTCACCCTTTGAGCCACGACAGTGTGACAGTCAGTCAGTATCTTACAGGGAAGATTTGAGTTATCCACCCACTGCAGAGAAAAAAAAAGACACACAGATGAATAAACTCTTTTGTTAGAGGCGTTCCACTCCACTGGTGGAAACTGACATTTCAGATTGACACTGAATTGATACTCATATGGTGATACTAATGAAGCCTCAGTGAAAGAAGGACAGAGTGTGGAGGACTAAAGGACAGAGAAAAAGCATGAAGAGTAGAGAGAAAGGAAAAAAAGAAGAAGGAAGCAGACTGAGCTGGAAGAGGCAGAGATGAAGACTCGGTTCTGTCTTCAGAGGGTCTGCTGGAGGAAGTACGGATGGTTTGTGCAGGAACCACAGTTAAACTCCGCCCTCAGACATCACTGACAACAGATAGTCATGTTTATACACCTCAGCCACCCAATCACACCAGGTTTACTTGACACAAAATACCTCAATAGATTTTCCAACGAATGTACAGCATCGCAGCCCTGTTTACACTAGTGATAGTTAGAAGGTAGCTATCGCCTTGAACCAAGCAACACTTTGGCTAAAACTGAGCTCACAGACCTGTGTAAATGTGTCTGAAATGTATCGTATTTATCAGAAGAGGAGCTGATGAGACTACAACTCTTACCCTGGGATTCAGCCTCTTGGACACCTGGAGATTAAACACACCAAAAACACAGCACACACACACACATTTACAAATGTAGTTCACATGAAATGGAAACGACAATTTTCACTGTCTGGTATCAAACTGAAGGTTACTTTTACTGCGTGGCATTACATCTGTCTTATTCTTAATGTTGACAATGTCAATACAATGTAAACATTCTGTATGAGGTGATAGTTGGGTGCAAACACACAGGAGCCCAAAGCAAATGAGACAAAGTTGATTCAAATATCCAAGCAAATACAACAACTGCAACCTGTCACAAAACAATAAGAGAGCTGCAGAACAGCTGAGCAAATATGTAGATTTGTGAATGCATATTCATAATTCATTCCAGAGAAGCTCTTAAAAAAGGCACTGAGCACTACTTCGGAAACTTTCTGACACGTCTAATGTCTTGTTTTAAATGTCATTTTTCAACTGTGTGATATTCAATTTGCCAACAGAGCAAGCCAAAGCTGTGCAGGTGGGACACTCACACTTTGTTGTTTCATCTACTGGTTGGAGTTGAAACAAGGACACAAACATGTCCTTTGGTTGAGAAGTGTAGGCTGCTGACAGGCAGAAGCAGAAGACAAACTGTACAGCAGCTCAACAGTAGCTTCTCTAAACAGTGACAACAGCTGCGATACAGTACATTCACACACAAAGCTCTGCCCACACACTGAAGTGCAAACATATTGCCATTCTTACCGGGAAATCTGGTCTTCTCCTAGCCTATCAGTAACAAAACACAAACTGATGAGAAATACAGTCAGCAGAGTGTGCGCGTTTGTGTGTGTGTGCGTTAGCTACCTTGTTGTCCCTGTTCACGATGTCAGGTGGGACCGATACTGAGATCTGACTGGAGATGGTGGCTGCTATCAGCTGTTTACACCACTCTACGTGAGAACCAGTTGGACTAAACAGAAAGAGACAAGAAAAAGCTATGTATATATATCTCACTAAAATTATAACAAGATACTTTCCCCCATATTTCCTTCAACTTCGCTGTGAATTGATGAAGCCCCTCTATGTAATCCCTCTCTTTTGTGGTATTATTTCATTGTGAAACATCTGTAGGGAGTGTTGAGTTGCATTGGCTTAGCTGCAATAATAATAATAATAATAATAATAATAATAATAATAATTCAAATAAACAGTTGTACTTATGAAATTAGTGCTGTAGAAATGCGCATTATACTGAATTTACCATGTGAACAATTATACCACAGATAATTCCTGCCCCCTCGAAACATTATTACACAGCCTTTATTACCAACTGATGTTTATTTATTTGTGCATAACATGTTGTTATAAGTAGTCTTGTTATAATGGGACACGTTGAATTGCTGCCATAATAAGGAAAACTTTTAGGTTAAACAGAAATATTGTTCTAATAATGACCAAAAATAAAGTGTTATAAGGGTTAATTAGGCAGACTTTCTTGTTATTGTGGCAGGAGTAATACGCGGCTGTACAGTACGTTTGTTTACACCCAGCATTTTGACAATGTTAATGTACCAGCCAGCTGCAACACTGGTAAATAAGTACACACAGGTGTTGTTAATTAACCTGACTGATTGGATAACGTGAGGTCACCAATCTGTATATACTGTACCAATAAGAATGATGAAGATGAAGTGATCCCGCCTTAAAATGTGCAACTTAATGAGAGAGGGAGCTGTCAATCAAGCACATTTTTGTAAACTCCTCTACTTGCCTTAAAAACAAGTCCATTCTGGCTAATAAGTGAAAACACCTGCAAGTATGGACTATAGGTGCGAAGGGGGGCTTTAATACATTACCAATAATATTCCAGTTGATATTATGCTCACATAATTATAGTTGTAAAATGACGAGTTTCCAAATCTCACATTCGATAAATTCGATTTAACTCACATGTATCGTTCTAACACAATGACAATTACATACAAAAATTATTTATATTTGATAGTTATTTCGGTTGCAACTGTCACTGCATCTGTAAACATAATTAGCGAGAGCGTCGCCTACAGTAACGTTACATTATTGTGCTTTGCATTAGCGGTAGCTACTATACACTAAGCTAGGCCTGTTACTGCGCTAACGCTAGCTAGTAGCTCTCTGTTAACCCACTGTGGACCATATTGTTTTGCCGAACAACATGTTGGTCTGTCGTCTCCTGTTCTTATATAGTATGGCGATTTAGATACGCTTGTAGCCTATTTACCGTTAGCTACTGTAACAGTTACTGTTTACGGTCGCTCCAAACTCCAGTCAAAAATCTGGTAATATGTTGTAGCCGTCGCCTTTTTGGAAAACATTTAACAAATAGCTGACGTTAGAAATGTTTCGCATTGGATTTACGCCGATTTGAAAGACACCACCCTCTTGACACACAATATATTTTTTTATATTTCACGGGGAATAACATATTGTGAAAAGGCAAAAAAAAAAAAAAAGTAAATGGAGTATGACATATACTTGTAATATCAAGCCTACTCACCTGTCCGGGGTTTCCCCGGTGGCTGGTCCTCCGGTCGGCAAGCCCCTGGGCTTTCTGTTCGGCCCTGCTCCGTCCGCCGCCCCAGCAAATCCGGCCTGTTTCTCCATCTGTTTACTTTCTGTGTCAGCAGGGGCGGGGGCGGACGACTTCCTCGGATATGAGGATGCGGATGAAATTAAACCGAGGTTTAATTCCTATGTCTGTCCTCTGCGCGCGTGCCCGTTTGTTCTGGCAGGGCGCGAGACTATCTGTAAATGGAGTGTGAACGCTTCCTGTTATTTGGTTATTTGCGCTGCCTCCCGACTGCCTCTCACTCGCATCTCTTCCTCCTTGTAGCTCCGCCTATTTACAACACGCCAGAGATGCGAGGATGCAACACAGTGTAACTGTCAAAAGTCTCATCTCGTTGTTTTCGACAAGCGTTTGGAAGTGATATGACATGTTCAGCTGCACCGATTGTCTCGTCAGAGCACGATTGAGCCTGGTTTCTCTGTGAACCCACAGTAGCCTACACTATAGTATTCACGTCATTCAAGAAAATGACATGTGAAAGTAAATGTGAAACTACATCTAACCTATATTAAAAGATGAATGACTAAATGGACGGCTGTAAAAACAAGATTGATTTTAATGCTTGCTTTATTACCCAAACAAACACAAAATATTGGGTAGAAAGAAACACGCAAAATGAGACTTAGGTGCATGAATCCTTTGCCCTGTTGCATGCTGGGAGGGTTCCCAACACACCTACCACATGTAAACATGTCACATAATCAGCAATGTGCCAATTACAATCTAAGTAGAAACCTTGATCAGCATTCATCTAATAATCTAATTATTAGATGAATGCTGATCAAGGTTTCTACTCTCTATTCATTTAGCCTTTATTTCAAAATAAGAGCACATCATTATTCAAGATATCTATCTCACCAAAGCGCATTCTGTATACAAATTTCAGCTTCTTTAGTCATGGTGTAATGTGTTGATGCAGTAAGCAAGGACCACCTTGAAAAGCAAGACAAATAAAAACATCTCAAATAAATTGAATAAACAAGACGTGCAAAGAGCCAGAGTCAGAAATGCTTAAATTAATTTAATCAGTAATATTTACATAACAGGACCCATCCAACAAACTGTGGAGAGGATATAACATGATTCAAAGAAATACATTTGAAATGTATTTATTCTGATTTCACTTTCCCTTGTTGATGACAAAAAGATCCCGAAACACATTTCATGTGTATTTATTAAAAAGCAGGCTATATTATGACACAAAACCCTTTAAACTACAATCCCCTACATTAATAAAAGAGTAAATTTGAAATGAACGATGACAGTACTTCTCAGATTCATCACCACAGAGAATTGAGAGGAAGATGTCAAGGTTTGTTACAGGGAACAGTATCCAGAAGCTTCCGTCTTTTAATCCTGGGTTAGCGAGTACAAACCAAAGAAATGCCCTCAAAAAGAAAACAAATAAAATGTAAAATCAATGGAGCAGAAATCCACAATTTATACCAACAATTTCTGAACAGACATTACTTTCCTTTTTTATAAAACTGTAAGATTTTACACTACATAAAATAATTGTATTTTACAACAATAGAACTTTAGACAGTAAAATAGGTTTTGATTGAGGTAATTACATCATGGTGCTTGTACAAAGTAAAAAATAATAAAAATAGATTTTCATCTGTTTTTTCCCTAAAAACACAACCGCCCAACCAATGCACACTTTTTATGTTGCGGTCACTTCTTTTCTGTCTGTTGTTTTTACCCACAAATCTCCTTAATGAGATCCGACCTTTCATACAGGACATCAAACACTTTGTCAAAAGTATCCATTTGGTAGAACCTATGTTAATTCACCTCACTGTGAACATAGGAATCAGGTTGCACTCTCCAATCCGCCCACTGCGACCCACCCAGACATAGAAAAGAGTCATGTTTGAGATTTGACATACTTGCAGGTAGCCCTCTTGAAACTCCATGAAACACCAAGACTTCAATTTGACCGCTTACTGTGGTTACACAGAAACAAAGCTTTGGAGACACCTGTTGGCCAAACATTGGAATTACACGTGTCTGGAAGATATAGAAGGATTCAATTCTCAAAAAGAACTACTAGGTCAAATAGTCAACAAAAAAAAAATCATGCCCTAAGAATTTTCCTAAAAAACTTTCCTTGACTTTCCGCAGCCCTAGGCCTGGAGGGAAAGGCCAGTCGTCAGAGAAGGGGGAGACGTGACATTGTTTAAACATTTTCAGACTGCATCTCCTGCAAGATTCACGGTGTTGCACTCAGTTGTTCACATCAAAAGTGACAGAAATAGCTGTGTGAAGAATGGAGAAGAAAGAAAAAAAAAAAAAAAGATTAAAGTTCAAGCCGCGGCTCTTTTCTCACCTCCACACACCTGCAGCGTGAAGTGGGTGAAAGGGTCGGACAGCCCCCAGGGGTTCCACTGGAACCTTCTAGGTAGGCTAAATATGCCGTGGACCTTCTGCATCTCTGTACTAAAAGCACAGAGGAAGCAGTTATCAATTTTATCTGGCTGTGGGCCAAAGGGGTCCTTTTAATAGATCACATAGTAGCAAGAAAAAAAAAAATTTTTTGTCAAACTTAAAGTGTCCTACAGTCTATGATTTAAAGGGGATAGACAGAGGCTTCCTTTAACCCAGTGAGAGGTACCTTAGTTATCTGCTCTGTCCTCTACACTCGGTAGTTACTTGCGGAATGCAAGCAGAGACCGGCCACTTCCTCCCACTTCGAACTGGCACGGACCCATAAACAACAGCGTGGCATCCTCTCAAACCAGAGGACACGAGCTTTATTCCTTTTGGAACCCTGAACCACAGAGCAGTCCATCTCAAACATGACCCAGGACAGCTAGAGTGCGTTTCTCTTAAGAGGCGAAGGCGATTCACACAAGAATCAAGGCACAAATCTGGGCATGACCTGACACACTTTGCGAAATGACTTATTGCACCTCATTCACAATTGAAACAGTCACACTGTACATACAATGTATGTAATGTATGTTACATTGTTGATTCCAACTTGCTGAAAACCCAAAAGGGGGAAATGTATTGGAGTCGGAGCTATTTCGAAGCCTCCTTAACTCAAATTTCTCTTTTACTCGGAAGGCTGCTTATTTCAGGGAATTCAAGGAGGCCGAAGAGAAGTAGAAGGAAATGTATTCGGGTGGAAAGAGTTCCACAAGTAAAGTCCCATTCTGTGTCCTGTGTGCATCATATAAAGTGGAGGTAACTACAACTCCAAAAGAGCGTTTTGGTAAGTAACCCAATCCACAGCGTTCGACCCCAGAACCTCTCGGGTATTGTGGCAAAAATAATTCATTTGTGAACGAGGTTTTGATGAAATGTTACAAAATATAGTGTCAGGTGGAAATGATCTACAGTGGTGGTCCGAGTAGCCTTCCAGGTGCATCTACCCTGTATTAGTTTGAGCAAGACATTATGAGCAGTTTCCCCTGGGTTTGGAGCCAGAGCACAGCACTGTTGCAGAGTCAAGCTGCATTCACGACAAATCAAGTGAAAATGCCAGTTCTCCCCTAGCGGGTGCCGGAGAAAACGCAGCATCAACTTTTGGAGAAACGCGCCCCGGACGTCACACTGCGGTGACTGACCAGCGATCAATGGGCCACTCACGATCAACCACCGTGTCAATCCAATGATTGTCACGCAAAGCGCCGCACAACTCTGCGCTAATCACCGCAACAGCTGATTTGGTGTGAATGCAGCCTTAAAGTCAAACTGTGACCAGGAGCAGGTCTGGAAGTCCCTTTAATAGCTATACATTGTTTTTTATTCTCGTTTGTCAATGATGGACCCCAAAGCTGGTAACATATTCGCATTTGACAAGTTATTCAGTTTCTCTCGGAGGGATTATGATGTGCTGGCATTAGAAGGGAACACGCTCAAATCCTCATCTTACAGTAAGTAATCAAACCCTTGCCATTTATTAAGTGTTGCAACAAAGTGCCAGAGACTGAGGAGTAGCACGCTGAGAACTAATTCAGTGGCAGAGAACTTAAACTCGAGATTGTAATAAACAGTCTTGTCTTCATCTTGACCGACTGAGTGACACAATACATACATTTGTGATAGACGTCAAGTGTCACTGCACTGGCCATTGTTTTTCTGTCCAAGTTTGAGTACACGGTTTTTAAATTAACCAAAATGGGAACCCTTAAGAGTTAGCAGCAAAGTCCACACACACACACACACACACACACACACACACACACA
>CALSCE010010667.1:2186691-2206247 GCA_943593645.1 Bovichtus variegatus | reverse complement strand
CACACACACACACACACACACGGTTCAGACTAGGCAACCGTCTGCACATCAAATTTTCTTATTACCAACTTGATTCATTAGATGACAAATAAACTAACTAATGCAATGACTTTGAGTCACTTTTTGGGGCACTTCATGTCAGTTATATGTGACTAATCCATCTGCTGCTTACTTTTGTGATGTTGTGTTAAACTGTCACACATATTTTGCAGTAAATGGCGATGATATTTTTTCGTCCACACACCCTGATCATCCTGTAGGTGGCGCTAGTGCATAGACCAGGCTCTGATCCCTCACTGGCTTCCCACTATGTAAAAACTGCCATTGCAAATTGTATCTTTGCAGTGGTATCCTCCTCAAGATTGAAATATTTCAAGCTGAACCAACTGGCACAGGCATGCGGTCCCGTTGCAGATACACAAGACCAGATATAGCAAACAGACACACATAAATCTACTTACGCTGGAGATGTGCGTGTCCAAGGCGTTAGAGTTGTAGACTGAGACTGGTGAGGCCATCGCTCAGGGAGGGGGCTTCCACAGACTGAGAAAGAGACACACAGAGACTGTTGGTGGTGTCAGCAGCAAGGATACACTTATAAAAGCTGGGGTCAGTATAATAGCAGACTATACGTATTAATCACCAGATAAAATGAGAGATACAAGAACATGTTCTGGTACAGCGAGCCCCGGGGCCAGTAGACACCATGTCAGATAAGTCAGAACTTGTCAGTAATACTGCTGGCATGGATACTGTCAGCAGAATGCCAGTGGCACCCAAAAGAAACATATTATTTAACATTAACATTGTTAATGTTAACAAGTAAACAAGTGTTTTACTTTTGCTTCACATTTTTTTAACCATGCTTTTAGAATGCACATGGTGACCACACTGTATGAATATTACGCAGGATTATACACTTCCGATGGGCGAAAGTAAAGTCATGGATTGTTATGGAGAGAGGAGAAATGCTCTCGCAAATAAATAAATCAGACTATGAAGTTACTAATTTGTGATTCTGTGTATTGGCAAGAATCTCGCAATATGATACATGTCATGATACAGGGGAGACGATTCAATATATCGCAATACTGTAAGCAAGGTGATTTATTTTTTTTAAAAAAATCTAATTTAAAATTCTTGTACTACTTTGAGAGGGCACATATCTTTGCAAATTAAATCTTTGCATGAAAACTATTCATTTAAGTATTTTTGAGAATCAATAGAGTATCACAAAACACAATATCGCAGTACACCCCTACTCATGTGGGCTCTCAAGTGAATAATTTGTTGTTTTGTATGTTAAATTTAACAATATATAAATTTTAACAATTCTTTTTGAACAGTCAATATCTAAGGTAATCTTTCCATCCATGTATATAACAAAAGTGCATTTAGCTGCCATTAATTTAGACGTAAATTCCTTATCCAGGCAGTGTATAAGTGCACTGTGCTCCAAGTGAGGAACCGTGGAGCTGATGATTCCAGGAATATCACTGAAGATGTATGTTCACAAGTGTGACTGATCAATATCACCAAGCCCACGTGTGCCATTAGTATGTATCATTAATAATTAAGTAACTAGCCACCTTCTAATATAGAATTACCGTGTCAAAGAGTACACACAATAGTTGGGTAAAAGTAAGGCTATAACAGGTGTTCAGTGTACTGGGGACGGTAACAACGAAGATGCTGGATCCCACCTGGCACTCAACTGTAGTTATGGCAACACTCGGGGGAAGAAAAGAAAAGATCAGGGTATGAATATATTGTAGGGAACTACGCAGAAGTCGAAAGGAAAAACTCTTCTTCGTGGGAACCAGAGACCTGTGTCATAGAGTGAGAGCAGCAGGTTAGCTAGCTAACCTTAGGCTTAACTCAACCTTAGGCTTAACAAAAAAAAAAAAAAAAAACTGTAAAACCACGACTAAAACTCTCTGTGCACACAAAGACAGGAACGTTCACACGCCTTCTTATCCTCAGATTTATATCAGCAGGCATCATCAATCTCAAAAATAATTGTGAACCTGGGCGCACATGCACGAGTCTCATTCACTCCAACTGTTTGGCATAAATGCATGCAGAAAACGCCTTTGAACACCTGTTTGCATACCAAAAATAATTGTGACCGGGATATGTAGTGACATGACATTTTGTCAGTGCACAAACTATGAAGGCTAATGGTGACACTGTTTCACAAAGGCTGCACACACAGCCGACATCGCTAGATCTGAGATAATAAGCTAATGTTGGCCATTCTGGTAAACTCGTCAGGCTCCAATTAACAGTAACGTGACCAGTAACAAAGAGCGCAGAACAACATCTTTCCAAAGCAGTGGAACATTTCTTTAATAATATCATCACAAATAAAAGCAAGCGAGGTGATAGGACAACATATACTGTCAAGACAATATACATTTGTCAGACATCAGAGTTTACCAATGGCCATACTGCTATTATCGTGGAAACTATCCCATTAAAAAGAGGAAATCCAGCAACTTAGCTCCTCTCTCATTAAGTTAGGGGTCTCACAGGAGTCAGATGTAAAAAAAAATAAAGCTTTTTTTTTTCTTTTCTTTTTATAGATTTAATATCTCAAGTTCAATTTAGGATAAACATCCAGAGCCACAGAAGATATAAAACAACTGTTATCATAGTCTGATGATTTGTAAGGTGGGCAGTCACTCACTAACATACCAGGTAACAGCCTTTATTCTGAATCGAAACAACTTAAACAATTTCAGTCCGATTAACAGAATATCGACAAAACCTATGGATTCAAATATTCTATCTCATTTTCATAAACGGGTTTAATGGACTCGATCCACACGTTTCAAGAGTAAAAAAGGTTAAAAACAAGCTATTTTATTCTATTCGAATGCAAAAGGGAGCTTATTCTTAGTCTCCTTAGAAATAGTGCTCCAGTGATACCTGTCACAATGAACCTGTCTGAACATGAGAGCTTTAGGGGGGGGGGGGGCGACTGGGTATATGCATTTGTTGGTGAGTCAGAGAGAGGGTGTGAGTTGTATGGACTTTATTTAGAAATCATGACGATTGAAGATTTCTTTTTTTTTTGGCCTTTACCACCGAAAACAAATATTAAAGACATAAGTCAGTAATAGCAGTGATTAATATCAGATAATTAGACAAGGGGGTGTTGTTTTATATCCAGTCCATTCCATCATTTTGTTTTTGTGGCTGACAGTGGGTGAACAACCTTCACAGAGGTGTGTGGTTGGGAACAGGATAAGGTTTTTAATAGACAGAGGGTGGATATTGAGCTTTGGTGGACAGCAGAAATGATGCGAGAGAGGCTGATCATTCTTATCGTCAGATAATCTCATTTACCATTATTGTGAGAGCATATGCATCAATACTCGCATTAAGTACATGAAACTACAAGCAATGAATGCTTCCTCATTCTGTGAAAGCTTGTGGCAGCAGGGTGCCGTTTGAAGAGTGAGCTAACTATAGTCTGGTTAAAGTCAAGTTTCGAGGAAAATGAGAATTACCATCATAGTACAGCTTCCTAATATTTTAAGATTAGTATTGAACTATAATACTGTACAACGAAAATGTGTCTGTAGCACAGAGAACTTAAACCTGTTAAGGACCAAAAGTCCAAAATAATATTCCAGTATTCCGTGGTATTAAAGTTGGACTCTACGATTCTAACCTAATACAGTTTCTGTCAAATTCAGCAAATATCTCCTCACAGTTTGCTAGATGTACATTCTCTGTGTGCACTGAGCATAAATCAGTTGTTAATAGTTGCTGTTAATAGGAAACAAACAAAGTGGATTGAGCGACTATGGCTGTACCGAAATGTCATTTTTTTTTACATGCTTCATTCGAAAAACCTCAATAGAAGCTCTTTCAGTGGACCTGAAGCTCAACCTCAGCAGGACAAGGGTATCCAAATTACAAGAATATTCTTCAGACTGCACCTTGGCCAATAATCCTAACCCAAAACTCTTCTCCATCTCTTGTTTCGCAATGGAGCACTTGAAGCAGTACAGTATATTTGATGAAGTTCATGTACTTGCATGATTCTTTTAGGTTGTATCCGCATTGTCAAACGCACCTACTGTAAGTCACTTTGGGTGAAAGCGGCAGCCAAATAAATGGAATATGATGCAATGACAACTGAATTTACTCAGAAAAGTGATTATTACTACAGTAAGCGGCACCTTTTTTCTACTAACCCGACAGAAGACAAGAACCATGTAACCATGGTAACGGCACATCTAATACTGCGACAGCTGTAGCCTTGGAAAGCTTTGAAGATGTAAAAGTCCAAAAGACATGACGGAAATGTCACTAAAATGCATTTAGTTTTAGTTGACCAATATGCATTTTTGTCAAAAATACTAAATCAAAACCCAGTACCAAAATGAACACTTATCCAACGTACAGTAGATCCATACTGATGTATATATGGCAAACTCATATCTGTCAATAACATTGGACATGCTGATGCACTGATCCGACTCAGTGACACAGAAGCTGGTGCAGTAAGACAAGCCAGCTGCCGAGTCTGCACATGCTCACACTGACAGGCTTCCAACAGAAAAACATTCAATGACTGTTCGTGTATATTTCCAGGCATATTTCCCCCTTGAAATTACATTGAAACACCTGCACAAGGCTGTTAATCCCATACTTGCTTTACATTTTTAATTTAAATTATTATTATTATATATATATTTTTTTAAATCAACTTCAGCACTGGAACTGCTTCTGACCTGGTGACCTGTACATCAGTAGCTGGGCGACGAAAGATGACATAGAAATCACATTACAACAAAGCAGAAACACTTACACAACACAGACTATGTGTGCAAACGCTTGCTTATATCCGCGAGTAAAAAATGAAAAAAAAAAGATAATATCGCAAACATAACGAGCAAGGAGATGAAGTTTTTTTTTATATATTTTTTTTAATTAAAAAGCAGTTAAAAGGGTGAGTGGTACTGTCTAATTCAGGGTGAGTGAGTTAGCATTATCCGCGACTAACAAACCCTGACAGCATTGGAGCAGTTTACGGTGTCGATACTCAGCTCCAAGCCATGAATACACTGCCAAAGGGAGGCTTTCAGTCTTTTTCACTGTCGCGTACACATTCGGCGTCACAACAGGGTAGCGCTCATGGCTAAATTTGAGCTCACGGAACAGTTACAAGCGGGGTGGAGAAAAACAAAGCTCCACCAAAAACCCCTAAACTGAACTTTTCCAACTTGGCCATTCCAATAGACACAGCTGTGGAGTTGCACCAGGAAATAGCTAAGGCCTAGACGGTACGACAGCTTGTTCCATCCGAAATACAGGCTATTTCTGACCCACAGTTCACAGAAACCTCCGGCAAACACCTCCGAAGAACACTTAATATGGACTCGGGAGGCCTCGCTGGGGCCAAATGTCTTAACTTACCCGCAAAGTGCGATTCTCCCGTGGCTGAATGTCGATCCGTTTCCCTCAATCCACAGCAGGAACTTACCCTACGTCACGTGCCGGCCTGTCATGGCGCGGATTGGCTGCTTGTCAAATTGGAGCATGCAAGGAATACAGGGAAAGGTAGTTTTCAAATGGGTTGCCATATTCCTTTTTATGGCTCAGTTTTAAAACAATAAGACAAATTATGGTATGAACAATGAAATGAAAGGTGTTTCATTTCAATGTTTTAACAGATATACTGAGAAGCTTGTTTTTAGAAAGGTTTAAAAGGAATATTATTTATCCCTGTGGTTTCTAGGGTCTAAACAAAGAAATAATAATATTTGACTTATATATATATGTTCACTGTATCTACTGTATACAAAATAGTCTGGAATGATATGCAAAATACTCAGATTTTTTTTTTTATAGGACTTTAGGTTAGTTATAGTATGTTGTATTCTGAATTCAACTGTTATTTCTCTTTATTATAGGCTATATTTATTATTATTATTTATTTTATTATTATAAGTTGGTTGCAAATTAAAAAAAACAGACCTCAAATATTTAAAGAAATTAAAGATTATTGACTGAAATAATTTGAATGTATCTAAACCTCTTTTGTGTTTCCCTCTTACATTTTAATTTAATTCTAATGATTGCACTCAGCTCCCCTTTACCCTCTTCTATTTAGTGTGTATTTGTGTAATGTCACAATTTTTTGCAAAGTATAAAGTGGCCCTGTCTCTGGAGATTCCGCAGAGACTTTCACAATGATTAAACAGTAATGCTGTTTATAATTAACTTTACATATATATATCAAATTGCAGTGTATGTCATTTAAAAAAAAATGTTTTCAATTAATTTAACAAGTCTACTTATTTTGACATCTTTTGTATTTAATCAAACAATATCCTAGCTTTCAATTCAATTAATTTTTAAATCACTTCATACAATTTACTCCCCATTTGTGACTATTGACTCCTACTCATTGTATTCAGTAGCAGAGTAGTTGACTACTCAATACTAGGAATCATGACAATTTGGATTAAACAGAAATATGTGAATAAATATTATGCATTGTTTGCTAAAGTCAGTGTTACACTCAAACAGAAAGTTGCACAAAAGAGGGAGTCAGATAGAGATAAAGTAGATTTAACTTGTTGTTAAATAAATTCCAAAAATTCGATTTTACTGTTAATCTATTTAAATGAAAAAACATCACTTTATTTGAAGTGGACAAACTATTACAGTCTAAAGAGAACCGTCACACTTGATCGGAAATCACCTCTTTAGTCAAAACTGCAATCAATTCAATTGGATTCATCTTTTTGCATAGGCATTGGTATTCTGAGTGCTTGAATATTTTTGGCTTGTGCCGTTTTGCCCAAATGTCAAAAAATGCTTTTATCTTCTTTTGAAAAACTGCACAAAATCTGTCGTGCCGTTAAAATGTACATTTCCTTTCACGAAAAGGGGAATTCAAATTCCAGTTTGACTTGATCTACCCCCAGCCGTGCTGTTTCAGGGGAATCTGAGCAGAAGAGACTGTATTTCAGAGAAATACTACACAGCAGCATCAGCAGGAGCAGAGATGTGATGCCTTCACACTTCAAACTGCAGTTCCTACTTGTAACAATAGAGGACAACAGAGTGCAGGTGGTGTGTACACTATGAAAACGTGTGCAGTCTTTCTTCACGTTTGTGAGTGACTCCAAAGTTAGTGAACTATGCAGCTATACACATATTTAATACATACAATTCTCAAGTAATCTCTTGCTGCACCAGTCAGGCCAGTCTGTTTGTAGTCAGATGAGATACTTAAGATACTTTTGTAAAGACTAAACTAGAGAGTGCAGTATGATAAATAAGGACTTGATGAGAATAGATCTTACACGTGAGTTGAAGTCAGAGATCTTTACTTGCTCATTGAGGTAGATCGATTCCAAAATATACATACTATATATCATTCAAAAACAGTTCGCTGTGTGATTTAGGAGATGGGTCCTCGTAACGAACACAAACCCTGAATTATGTGGTGTACAGATGACCAACAATTTGACTGATTGTTTGATTTTGACATGTTTGAGTTAACTTTGTCTCAAAAGCCTTCGGAAAAAAAAAAGCCCAGATTGACATTTTTGGATTTCTCCACCATTATACAGGACACATTTTTGTCAGCAAATTTTTTTAATTTGGTTTGGAGACAATTCATTTATTTTTTTTTGTGAAAGTTGATTTGTGTCCTATTGTCTTGAAATGCTGCATCTGGATGAGTGTCTCGATAGGCCATGTGGGCTGGGCATATCATATGCATGGACACAATAATAAACGCTTCATTCATTCATCCATTGCATTATAAGTGTTTATACACAAAAGCAGCTTCAGATTTGGGGGAAAGCTGTGACATTAGAGGCCAGACAGAATGGTGTAATAACAGCCACTTTTGTTTCTAATAGTTAGAAAGGGAGCACTCTTTTGTTCCCTTTGGAGACCCTAAAGCTTTATTAACTGGTGTTTTTATGACTTATATATATATATATAATAATACCGCTCGAAAAACAAAGATGTAGGAATTTCTACTGATAACGGCGACATCCCTGCTTCAACTGTCATATCGACATTTCCATAATATATAGCAAGAAAGCATGAAGATGAAAGAGCACATATCGAATAAACATGCATGATGTCAGTGAGTTTGGGAACAGTATGAGGCACATTAATGTTTATGACCCAGGAGGTCAGAGCCATCCTATGATGGGAATTGGGAGAGCACTAAATTACTTTTTTAATCAATGTGACGTAGCCCTATCAGCAGTGTGGACCTGTTCAAAGATATTGATCCCACAGATGGGGACATATCTCCCTGTCAATACCTCACACAAGGTTCCACTGGTGGACGCCCTGATCTCTGCTATAAAAAAGTATGTGGGTAAGTCGTATTAAGAGGTGTTTTGCATTACTGTCTTTTTCTTTTAGATGATTTTTATAGCTGTGGCCATGAGCTCCCACCGGCTATGGGCCCTTATTATGTTTGAATAATTCAAGCGGAAACCTCCGGGGTCTGGAAAGTTAAGTCCACGCAGAAGTGTGTTTCCAGTTGAATGAAAGTGAATTGTTGGTCGCCTAGAAATGTCGTTTTTCAGCATTCTGTTGTTACTTAGCGCCATCCTCTCATGTCACTTCTGGTTTCCAAAGAACCAAGATGGCGACGGCCAGAATGCCAAACTGAAGGGTTCAAAACGGTAGTCCACAAACCAACGGGTAACGTCACAGTGACAGTCCATGGGATGATTGCATCTCTAGTCGTGCAACGCAACACGGAACATCGACTCATACAGGCTATGTGAGTCATTTTCTTTGTGTTTAACATACAGTAAACTTCTGTGACTCCCTCACTTCCCTAATGCATTGCATCTGCCCTAAGATGCAATCCTAAAAAAAAGTGTTCTAACTCAATTAAATGCTTTAAAAGGAATAATCAAAGTATTGAAAAACATACAACCGTATTTCCACTGTGCTTAAAAATGAAATCTTAGCAGTTCTTTTACCTCACATTTAAATTCCTACTGAGAGAAGAGAAACTCCATTGTACCTGGACAGATTCTGAAACAATAAAGGCTCCACTACCTAGAGCAAGTCTGTAGACTATTGGTCGTAGTCATTTTCCGAGGTACTTTGCAGCTTACCTTAAACAATAGACTGAAAATATGATGACTTCCATTATTTTACACTGACATCACTGTTGCTTACAGGTGCATTTTGTAGAAAGAGACTTGAATGATTCCTGTATTATTTATACAGATCTGGGCTAAGTGTTTTCTCGTTTGAATTGAAAACTATTTGTTATCTATTCATATATTTTTTTTAAATGTTGGTTCAACTGAAACCACTTCAAGATTTGCACCAATTTATTTTATTATTATTATTTTATTTTGTGTGAGTGAACTAAAAATCTTTGCATGAAGCTAAAGGGTGTGTGTCATCAGCAAAGAACAGGTTATTTACATACATTTAAAATAAAAGCAGTGGGCCCAGAATACATCCTTGAGGCACTGCGTGAAGAAGCTGGGACACATCGCTCACTGTCAAATAGAGCTAACAAGTCATTTGACAACTGAAAGGTCACTCGGAAAGCGCAGACCTCTGCCAAGGCCATGCCCTATCTCACAACGTTAAGGAAAGTTTCTGTATGAGCCCTGTCATTCGGTTCCGCTACAAAATGTTCTTCCTTGGCCCGTGCCACGACTTCTTTCAACTTCGTGCCAGTGTAGTTTTCCATAATCCTGTTGACAAACAGACAAAAGAGCCCGAAAACAACATCCTGAATTCTGTATCTTTGAAGAGATTTCAATGTGGGTTTCTCAAATCCATATGGACGTTTTAAACAGGATGTTATCTTATATTAGCCTTGGCCCCAGAGTATTAGGCTATCTTTTTGTTTATTTTAGTAGATCTGAGGCATTTTTATCCACTTCAAAGAAACTCACTCCTGCCACTCAATTACCGAAAAAAGGCCAAAAAAAATAAATAAATTAGACGCTACGCAATTGCTCACGCTCCTTGGAAGTCTCCGCACGTCCCTTTTGATACTGACACACACGCGCGCGCACGCGCACACACACACACACACACACATATAGCAGAGAGAGAGAGAGAGAGAGAGAGAGAGAGAGAGCCTGCGGTGATGCTGAGCCGCTCCAGTGAGTCCAGTACGGAGGCTTGACGTAGGGTACTGGGAGAGGCGGGGCTTGTGTTTTGTGTCGAGTCTCCAGTGTATCACCCACAGAGCCGGTCTGTCTGTCTTCCATTCATCACCGGAACTGTGCAGCTCGTGCATCAGCCGTGATACCGTCTGCCATCCTGTCTCCTCCGAAAACCGACACCAAGGACACCACCCCCGGCCATCATCCGCGGTAAGACCCGCAGAGCAGACGGCTGGAAAGCGGCTGCCGCTTAGATAACGGATGTCTCCGGCTGTCCTATAGGTTGTGTGAAGGAAAATTACCAGCCTACAGCATCCCTATATGGGCTATGGAGCGCGTGCGGTGTTCAGTGGTGCTTAGTAGGCCCGCTGGGTACATTGTGACGTATCGGATTTTATGGTATTGTTTGATTTTAATCTCCAATGGCATTATGTAATATTCTTTAGATGTGCTGTAGGCTTCTCGGTGATGACAGGATAGTGACCTTGTGGGATTATTTAGGCTCTTTCGTATCTTCCGTGCTCGGCGGTCTCACTAATGACGACATACACCACTGCTGAATATGTAGCCTAAACCTTGACAAATTCTTACAGCATCTTTATGCTCCAGTAAGAGGCAGACCCCCCAGCTGAACATATAATGCTTTATAACATGGCATTAAGGTCATGGCCATATTCAATTTAGTCCCATTCATCCATCCTATCAGCTTAGATGTTCCTCTAATACATCATAATGCAAGATGAGATACTTCCATACATAAAAGACGGCAAATGCATAGGATACAACACTTGTAATACAATGCACACACAAAAAAAAAACTTCAAAATGCTAGTTTTAAGAGGTAATAGGATTTTTGTTGATACATATTTGATCTTGATGTTGGCTGTGTCAGAGGAAGTGTCTATTGGGGCCGTAGTTTGTATTGGAGAACATTTTCTGTAAATCAGGACAAATAACAGAAGCACCTCATTCAACGGCAGGTGATAAGGAGGATGCAGCCTGCAGCAATTTGTGATATTTCCAAACGATCCAGAACGTCTCGGAGTGGGATCGGAAGCTGGGATCTGGCACGTTCATAGAACTGCAACTGACAGTTATTTTTCATTACCGTTTCATCTAGGACTGATATGATTAGACGATCAATCCATTCATCAATGAATGCATTTTTGATTAAGAAAATGAAGCAGCAACTTTGTTTATAATGGTTTTTGTCATTCAGGTCTAAGGCAAAATTCCAAACAGTGGATTGATTTTCTCTGTTTAATATCGTTGTAAATGAAATATCTTTGGCTTCAGAGGAGTTGTGATGGTCACTTCCCCTCAATTTTCGGACATTTTATGGACAAAATAAGCAGGATTTAAACATCTCTGAATCAATACAATCCTTAGTTGCAGCCATAGATTAATCCGTTGATGATTTTTCCGAAGATTTTCATAGCTGGTCTATGAACTGACAAAGAATTGTGAAAAGTCACATTTTTCCTACAAGGATGTACTACTGGGAAAAGCAGCAAAAAAGAAGCTGAAACGCATTTAGTTTGGTGTATGACTTGAATTGTTGTCAACTCATTTTTTCTGTTGAATAATCAACTAATGTATTAATCAAGTCAGCTCTTGACAGCATAAAACATATAATACAGTACAATAATCAATCAGTATGCTCCGTCAGGTTATTATTTATTTTTTCTAATACATTTTGTCGATTTTTTTTTTTAATGTAATAGAGGTCTCTATTGAGGCCGTAGTACTGTGTTGTAGAAGATTTTTGTAAATTGGGAGAAAATAACAGAAACGCCCTATTATTGACGTCAGGTGGAATAATCGCATGGTTCTCATTTCCAAACCAGTCGTACACATTGGGGCGCCCAGAGCGATTGGTACTTATTTTTGTGAGATGGGGCACGTCCTGATCCCGCAAAAAAATATTCCATCCCCATCAGATTAGTTCTGTTGTTGTTTGATTTCCTTTTAACCGGCACAGTCTGTGAGTGTACTGTGTACAACAGGAAGTCTACAGTAACAGCATGGGCACCAATATCTTTTTCCTCCAGCAGAGGACTGTCATTGATCCTTATGGGCTCTGACCTCCGGGGATTTATTATAATGTACTCTGCTACTTTGTGCAATTTGGAATAAAGACACGGTTTAGAAATCGGTCTATATTATTCTGGTACTGCTCCTAGTAGACGGGATCGTTGAGAACTGGAACGTAAGGGGCGGACTGGGCAGAAAACAAGGTCATATTTGTGTACTATGTATGCCTATTGATATCTCCCAATGCCATCCTAGATAAAATGAGAAAAAGAAATCTATTGCCCCGTAAAACTGTTAACACTCATTACACATTATAAACCACATTTAGCTAGATGAAAACTGAAAAGACAACCTATGTGTTAGATGTGTACCGCTAGCAGAGGGTGTGATGCCATATAGTACGCCTTAATCAAAGAGGGTTATCTTCTTTACATTTTAGGATATTTAAACTGTCTAAGGTGTGATTTGTTGCCTTCAGCTATATTTACTTAGAATAAAAAAACACAGTTCATGGCAGGGGACTTTGAGGATGGATTTTGCAGTGTTCTGTTTCTGTATGTAGAGTTCTATTTTTCAAACTAGTCAGCTACAGACAGCAGGGCTTAATTTTTAATATATTCTACCAAATCCTGATTCTGAAACTGACCTCATATGGGATGTTTTCAACCGGTGAATGCTGTTCATTTTCTTCTGCGACCAAAAAGGGGGAAACGCTTTTGCATGCGGGTAATCTGAAGTGGTAGTTCAAACTTTCACTAAAATTAATGTTTGCATGCTAACATTTGCGTGTAAACATAGTCCCTGTTAATATGTCAACATGCTTGTTCATATAACATGTTGTACATTAATGGATTAATTTCCAAATTGATGATCTCAATTCATTCATTTGGACATTTAATATGCATTGTTAACATGCTAATGTTTCACGTGTAAAATCATTTCAACGTGTAGAGATTGCAAACATGCATGGCCACATGCGACGTAGCCTCGTACAGCGTATGGTATATTACAAAGAGTTCTTTGTTTGTGCGACCTCCTAAGAACGTTCAGCAACACCAGCAATCAGTGGAGCCCCAACAGCGCCGAACCTGTTTCAGCCAGAGATATATTTGCTTTTTAACCCCACGTTACAAGAGGCAGAGTCATGCACATGTGAACATTAAATTTAAAGCAAGTATACTTGTGGCCTTAGGCAAAAAAAATAAATAAAAAAACTAGGCTACTTGGTTAGGTTTAGGAAAGTATTTCAAGTTAGATTTTAATTTGTCATATAACTTACGTACCTGGCGTTAGTAAGTACGCGAGTTATGTCACAAAAAGTAAGTTAAAATAAGTCAACGTTGAGGTTTAGTTTCACACGGGACACGACAAAGTGTTCAACCCATCCATCCACCCCAACCTTATACCCCGTGTCACCTGACTTCCTTACAGGCCGTCCTGCACGTCCTGGCTCACTATTACGTGGGTCACATACAAATTAAAGTGCGTTGCTTATCGCCGGTCCAAGCACGGACAGTAAAAGACGGCAGCCTGTTACATGCTAAAGATAGCGTGTTAACTTATATCCACTCAAAGTTATTAGACTCTTGAATTATTCTGTCAAACGCTAATCTAGACACCTGTGCAGCTTTACCTTGTACTGAGAATGTAAGTAGATATAGAAGACTCATGTGCAACTATCAGACATGGGCCCTATCCCATTACTTCTCCTGTATCGCTCGTCTCAAAGTGCTCCCGATGGGGTAATGGCTCTTTGGAATGGTGCTACAAGGGCCAGGAGGTTGATGCCAGTTGCAGTAGTTAAACTACAGGCATCAGAGTTATGAAGAGGCTGTAGTTTAGTGCATCCACGCGATCTTCTGTTGACACAACACACGGCGATTGTCAGTTGCTCGTCATGAAAATGAGCGACAGTAATCCACCGCATTTGCATAAAAATGACCCATCGGATTTGACCCTTTACATAATACGCCAATATTAAGGCTACATTCGTCAACATTGCCATTCCTCAGCCACTGTTGCAATGCATGCTGGGAAAATTCCTCTCTCACTTGATTTGACTATGCATGTGGAAGTGCTCCATTTGGCGGACCATCTGGACTTTAGATAACCACTACCCCTTCATCCCGAACACAAATGGGACACACCACACTCCATGAGAGTGCACAAAATGGAGGAACACGAACAAAATTGCTTCTAGATTATTCTTTGCGGCCACAATGAATTCCGAGCATACTTGACGTGACTATGACATGGTGTGACATTCATGCACAGGTGCAATGGAAGCAATCACGCACAAAATAGACATTTTATTCATTATTTGGCCACTTTGGGAAGCAAACGAGCGAAAACAGCATCTGACACATTGTAGCCTCGTTTGTTATGTTTCTGTCTGATGAATTTAGCGCTAAATTCTCAAATGTATTCTAAAGCTAAGTTAGCTGTTGTAGATAACTGTAGGGATCTAATTCAGGGGAAACTTGGCCCCCAAGGACACTAGCTGCCTCTTCATGTGTGCATGCTGGTTTGATCACACGAGGCTGTTCAATGTTCACCAGCTAACTTCTTTTCTAAAAAATGTCTGCCTGCCGTGCAGTATGTGAACTGCAAAAAACAAAACAAAGAGGCTGAAAAGCTCCGTAGAGCTGACAGGAACTGGATGATAATTCTCCGCGGGTTTGTCACATTACACTCAATATGAAACTATTGATTAGTGCAGCTTTAAATAATGATGGGACAGGTGAATTGTTTTGGTGGCCGTCCTTCCCTCATCACCATCACACTCTCACTAGCACTTTTATCCCTCCGTCTTTTGTACGGTGACTCACGGATGAAATACTTGCTGTTGTCATGCAAGCCTGTACAGCTGCTGGAGAGAGAGAGAGAGAGAGAGAGAGAGAGAGAGAGAGAGAGAGGATGTGATGTGATGTGATGTCTTTTGACAGTTTGGTATTTGGAATTGAAAGCGTGGAGGCATTATTGTATTAATCATGGAAGGGAGAGAAAAAATAGGAAAGCACAACATGGACATCCTATTCTTTCCACTTTTGTCAACACATTTACTCACACAGTCCGGTCCCTCTGTCTCCCTCTCCCCATGCAAACAGGGGCATGATAAACCAGCAGTGACGGGGATGGGGGACATGGTTCTGTACATTCCACAGGGGGTTTGGTTTGTTACGTGTGTTGTCATGCAAGACCTAAAGGCTGGTGTTTTAAGCTTGTTGAATTTCGCTGTTATCGTAACAATCTGACTGATGCTTCCATGTTCCTGTTGTCGTATGTGGTCATGTGACCTCTTACATGGCTCTTGTGTCTGCTCAGGTTGAAGCTTTCTACCTTGGCGTGTGTGTCACATGACTGTTGCTTAGATGTCTTGCTGCAAAGGGTCTGCTGATAAACTTAGGATATATGGTTTAGCATTTTGCACTTAAGTGCTAAAGTAGGGACGCACCGATCAGACTTCTTTTCAGTCCTGATCCTGACACCTGGGCTTTGGTTGTCGGCCAGTCCAATTTTACGTGTCAGGCTTGACTTAAAACTTGAAAATGTAACAAATACATACAGATTTACTGAATTGTTATGCAATACTAAAATAATAAATTGTACAGCAGCAACTGGGTTAGAAATCGTCAAAAACGACAGGAAGGACTTTTTTT
Organism: Bovichtus variegatus; assembly: GCA_943593645.1. Classification (NCBI taxonomy): domain Eukaryota; kingdom Metazoa; phylum Chordata; class Actinopteri; order Perciformes; family Bovichtidae; genus Bovichtus; species Bovichtus variegatus. The sequence goes on along the minus strand of CALSCE010010667.1, from coordinate 2,190,412 downwards.
TTTCAATTTATAATTTAATTCAGCAACAAATTGGTCAACATAAAAACAGGAATTAAAATTCCAGGCTATAATGTATATAGTATATGAACATAGAATTGAATTGAATAGATCGTATCATTGTCGCAGATTCCCGATCCAGTTTTTTAAGTCAGTATCGGCCCCGATATCCGTATCGGTGCATCCCTATTCTAAATCCCTGCTGATCTACTAAGCATGTCCTATTACAGTCTATTTTTTGACGCTATTAATTATAATATCACCAGCAGTATTAGTTGGATTTAAGAGAGAAAGAAGCAATACAGGAAGTAGAGGTCAACAAGAATACAACAATGCTCTCCCCTTTTATCCCAGGAAAGGTGGTCGCTCCCAGTTTTGAACACGTGGTGATGTTGAAAACACACTTTTAATGTCTGAAGGCACCAGATTGGCACTTGTTTTAGACGCATTCACCGGGTTTGCGAATGTACAATCTTGAGCGATAACACACAAAAACATGCTGTTTTTTTTGTTTTTTTTAACCGATTGACTCGTTTCTCTCATGTTGCACCGTGAAGTCATGGGGTGAGCGTCAGCTCCTTCAACCATCTGGCTTCTTCAAGTGTGTTCACAGTGTGTCTTTCTGAGATCAGCCCTAAAAGTGTTTACTAAGCCCAGTTTAACGTGCAGGTTGCTGATGGCCCTTGTTGTGTGTTTTTCGGGGAAACTGCTAAGAATTGCCAGCGTCACCGAATGTCATGATGAGTAGCTCGAAGAGAGAGGAAATCGTTCTGCTCACAGTGTGTTAGTGTGTGACTGTCAAGTTACGTGAATGAGGGATTTATGTTCTGCTTTTCTTGAAAAGGAAGAGAAGAGGCTCCAAGGCTGAGGAATCTCTGTTAATGCTTAGATCGCAAATGATGGCAGCGTCATGCCTCACAAATGATGGTCAATTTGCGAGTCCTCAAAGACTCTCACGTGCTCGTGCATGGCTCACACAAGTATGGCTTTTGATCAGTGCAACGTGTAAAAATGAACATGAGAGGAAGAGGTCTCATGTTGCAAGTTTGGTGAAACTTATTAATAATACTAATCTTTTTTTTACCGTGCAATATTTCAGCAGCTAACAAAAAAAAATGCACGTTACGAAGACCGCGGCGGACACAAATGTGAAAAGCATAAATCTGCCTTTAATAGTACGTGTGACTTTTCAGCAAGCGTTGAGTGTGACATTGTGCCGCACATATACACCCATGCACGCTCGCACACATACACACACTCACACATTGTGTGTCGCACTACAGGGACCTCGGAGATTAATGACTGTATAGGTGCTGCAGTGCAGAGGGGAGGCCAGGGGAAGAGGACAAGAGAAGGGAGGGATAGATTTAGGAGAGGAGGAGAGAAGCAGGAGGAGGGGGATGGTAGGGAGGCTGGGAAGAAGGGGGGTGGGGGGTGGTTGGGAGGTGCTAAAGAGGAGGCTCGGGAGAGATGGAAGTATGAATGAGGCTCGGAGGAAGTTAGGAGAGGAGGACTAAAATAGAAGGAGGCAAAGAAGAGGTGAAAGACCAAAAGATGGCTTGAAGGACTCTAAAAGGAGACCAGGAGGAGGTGGAGAACAATGTTGTCTGCCTGAGCAGTTATATTGTTTGCAGATAGGCCTGACTCGTGATGAACTACTGCAAAGTCAAATAGGAAAATAGGACTTAGTGAGGGATGCCTCGCTCACTCTCCCTCTCTGAAATTGGACAGAGCAGACACAAAAACACAAAAAAAAACAAAAAACAAAGCCCTCATTTCTGCCGTCCCCACATCTCTTTTCATCATATTTATTACACCCGCAGCTGTCTGTGGGTGTAATGACATACACGTAATCCCCCGCCCATCCCCCACACACATCCTCTCCTCCCGATGACCCTCATTCATTTGACAGCAGGAGCAGTTTTGGGCCACCAGCATTCACTGCCTTTGAAAGCTTTTTTCTTTTGTGTCAGAATTCCAGAATTTCTGAAACGTCATGTTAACAAGAATCCCGGGTTTGAAAAAAAAAAAGAAGAAGCCTGGTTTACTCGGCTACATTCACGAGCCATTTATGTGCTTGAAATGACTTTTGGAGAGTATTTTTTTACTCGTGCTTGATGATGACCCATGACATATAACAGCAGGATGAAAAATAATCAATCGCTGCTCGCAGGCATGCGTCGCTGAACCTAAAATGATTCAGTCCAAAATTTGACACTGAAACTGAAACACTGTCCTGCTGCCCGAAATACTCATAAGAGCACCAAATGTGTATTAATCCGCTGCTAAAAATAGGCCCAAATAAATGAACTATCTTCTCCTGTTTATTAAAAACTAGAGTACCCAGCTGTTTTAAGAAATTGTGGAGCCTTTTTAAAATAAAAAAAATTCTTATATAATGCTGGATGTTTGAGGCCAATACTGATATTGATTTTTTAAGTTAAAAGGTCAGATGGATATCGCCTGATATTTATTGCTCTTCACAAAAACGATACATCCAAACAGATTTGATCAGGATCACATTACTTCTTTTTTACTATTTTTACTTTTTTTTTTTTTCTAAAGAATTGTGACAAAAATACAGTCATGTAGGTCATTTTATTAATTTATTTTATGTTTTTTTTTTTTTTACAATGTTACAGTACATTGTTAAACATTTTGGGAAATACTCTTATTGGCTTTCTTGCCTAGAGTTACATGAGAAGATTAGAGGAGAGACGGTTTGCTTAGCTTAGCATACAGACAGGAAGTAGTGCGACACGTAACCTTATAATAAGTTAGCTTTAGATATGCTGGTATCCAGATTTTTGTTTCATCTGTCGACCATTTATAGCGATTTATGATGCCTCCACATATTCAGTCAGAAAAAATGGCTTGGGGAGTGCCACAGACACTGAAATAATAGGCAAGTTTGTTTCAAGGCAATGCAAAATCCAATAATGGCCCAAAAACATGACCCAGCGCATATGCCCAAAATATGTATTTCTACTTTCTGTTTCTTAGCCCATGACACATCCCTTTCCTAGCTAAGCTGGGCCAACTACCCACCCACATGAATGGGACAAAAATAATATCCTGATACATAATATAAAGTTTTAGCTCTTTATTTCTGGGCCCAGTGGTGTCGCGTGACCTCCAGATTGTATGTCACTGTGTGAATTCAACCATAAACCATTCAAAGAAATATGTAACTTGGAGCTAAATGAAATGACTACTGACTGGCTGCATGTAATACAGAGTTGAACAGAAATCCCTGCAGAACAAATACACCTTATTTGAAAAATCTTCACATATCGGATTTCGCTCAGATCTGATACGGTGTCCCAAAGGGCAGAGAATTAGACTTACGAATGCTCTAATGTCCAAGTCCTGATAGATACAATTTCTTGTGGACGAGACAATAAATTGTTGTTAAAAAGTAAAGAAATAAATAAAAGAGAACACAGGACATGGGATTTGCAGAGCAGATCTATAAAATGTGGCAGAAATAAACCATACAATTAACTTGGAGCTCTCAAGTGTTAATTTGCGACAGCTAATACCACTGCAAACAAAAGATTTCACTATTTTATAAAAGATCTCACTATTTCGCCTTGGCCCCGAACGACAGAAGTTCACAAATCACGTCGTCTCCGCAGTTAAACATTTTCATTGGCGTCTTCGCAGAAATGACCCATCTCACCATCCGGGGCATCATCCCCGGAGTTTCTGTGTCCCTTATCTG
>CALSCE010010667.1:2156869-2186291 GCA_943593645.1 Bovichtus variegatus | reverse complement strand
TGATATTGGGCTATATAAATAAACTTGATTTGATTTGATTTGATCTTCTTCACACTCGGGTATTTGATTTCGCGCCAGCCGCATGGAAACGTCATCAACACGCCCACTCGCTCGGCATGAGTGCTCTGCACAATGAGCGGCTCTCTTCACACATGGGCTCAATCGGACATTACACAGACTTTGTACTGGGGAGCTGGCTGGGTTAAGTCTGTTTAATGCCCAGTCCAACTGATGGACATTTGCGTTCTCATACACCGTGTGAAAGGGGCTATAAATAATCACATCAGTGCTTAGAGGGGAACAGCCATTTGGAAATGAGAATTTAATGTATGCCTACTCCATTAATTACTTTGTTCATTCTTTGTCCATTTCAGTCTCAGCCACTCAGAATTGTCGCTCCCAGCCAGAGTCTCTCTGGCTCCCCGCCGGCTGGAATCTCATTTCCAGCTATTATCCAGCAACTAGGATTAACTGTAACAAAATAGGTTTGCATGCTCCATTCACAAAACACTTGTGGAATTTCTCTTTTTTTTTGTGTGTGTGTTTGAATTTGTTTGGGCCAGTTTTTTAGGCAGCTAAATAGCAAACGGATATACACATTTTTACCTCTCTGACCCCTGTTCAAGCTGCTCAGATTAGGGTGAAAATGTGTGCACTAACGCCGCATTTCCACTGCATTTTACGGCATGACTCTACTCAACTCGACTTGCTCTTTTTTCAGTGAGCAAAAGTTGTAGATAGTGCCTGGTACCTTTTTTGGTACCACCTCAGTCAAGGTTACAAGTGAGCTGATGATACTAAACACTGAAGACCACTGAAACCTGCCATTTCTAAATAGCCAAGCAGCCATCAATAGCGATGGAACATTTTTTATTCACTTGACCCAGATTTTTTCTAAGTGTCATCCTCCAAAAACTATGCCGTACAATAGACAAAGTGCAGACGTTCCTCATTTTCGTTGCTGATTAAAGGATTGAGCAAGTGCCGCATGCAAGTCCGACGGCGGTCAGCAGAGAACCCCGCTTACACTGAGGGGATACTGTCCGCATTGAGAAAAGAAAGAGAAAAGCATGAGCCATGCAGTGGAAATGAGGCATTAGTGTGGAAGCTCTCTCGCCTTCATCCTAAAGCTGCCCATGGTTCTGACTTCATGGCTCCCTCCTCCTCTGGATATCACACTAGAGCCATTTGCATCGCTTTGCAAATGATTGATTAAATGCATTAACCCTGTACCTTTCACTGCTTTGCAGTTTAGATTGTTGTGAATGAAATTGCCCTGCCCCATAAATTATAGTCCCTAAAATGCACAATCTATTATTGCCAGACACATCTCATCAATTTTGTGAGTTGTTGAGTTAGGGGCAACTTTCAAAAATTTGTGAAACGCTGTCTACGTCAAATTATTTTGCTTGTAAATTCGCCATCAATGTAAACGTATCAATTTCTTTCCTTGCGTATTGAAAACATTGCGGCAGTTTGTCCCGTTGTGTTGTGGTCCTGCTGCGGCTAAAATCAGTGACACGGATGAGTGCAGCACACAACGACACACACACTGCTATTTCTTGCTGTATATCATTCATTTCACATTTCATTTGGCTTCATTTTTCAGAGTTCTGTTGAATAATGCATCTCTTGACACAAACTACAAGTCATAATCAGTAACTAGAGGCGTGTCTCTTTCAGCCTAAAGCCTTTCGGTCAAAATTTTCAGAGTTAGCTAATGCATAAAAACAACAGTATCAGTATCAGTGTTTTACAAAAAAGCCTCAGCATTATATTTTCATGACCTTATGATAATAACAAGCACTTCATTCAAAATCTGCTCCGTGGTGGAAGCGTCAAATAAAAGAACATTTGAAGCAAATCGGGTCAATGGAAGCGTACTGCGGCAATGGGCACTATAGCAATCTAAAGGCAGTACTCTGTTTCAGCTTCCATAATCACTGCTCCTCCTGGTGGACAGAGCATTACAGCTGGTTTCCACAGGTGGTGCTTAGGGGTGTTACGAGGCGGCATTGAATTCCCTACGTCATCGAGGGGGGCTCACAAGCCAACCAAGTGGAGAGTGGGGCCTATCACAGCCCAGCCAGCATTTTTAGATGTATATTTTGGTTCCCAGGTCACGTTTAATTGATGATTTGCCGATTTTTTTTTTTATTAAGCTTTAAATAAATGGGAAATAAATGTTTTGCGTCTCAGAGGAAGAAGTGTTATAGCACCTTGTCAAAAGCTCATCAGGGGATTGCCGCTTACACGAAAGCTACTGCAGCAACTGGTAAGCTTATACTACCCCGTTCTGAATTATGCATAGTGCCTCAGATAACACATTATTCATGACTGATGCTACATTGTACAGGTGGAGGTCTTAAACCATTAAGCACATTTGCTGAAATGGTTCAGGGAACGCTTGGACAAAGTAATGCTTCAAGTAGTGGGTTAATGCTTCCTCTGGTGCTGGTTGACGGACTCTAGAGTTCTTGCCAAGGTAAGGGCAACATGAATAAATTGTGGTTTTTTTCCCCCATTTCGTAGTTAAATACGCACAAATGTCAAAATTCATATCTTTCCTATCTTTATTTCTAGGAAAAACACCCCTTCCCCAACTCCTTGGCCCCTGGCAGGTCCATTACCAGCCAAAGGCACAGAAGAATGGACCCAGGTGACTAAGAAGCCATTGCATTGCAAGAAGAAGAACTGTGAATGAGCATTGCAACTTTGTACATAAAAGAGCAATACTATGCTCTAAAAATAAAAAAAATAAATTTAATACCAAATTGTTTTTGACTTTTTCATTTGCTATTATTTTATGTTGACTATCTTCATTAACATCGTTATCATTGTCTGGGGCATATGGGGATGTGTATGTATTATACACTGCACAGTCAGTTACTATGTTGCTGCATTTCTTCATGGAGAACATAGAACATGTACTTCCACTGGCCAGTGCTTCTGGAAGTACCACATTGTAATGTGTTCTTTATAAATTCTTTGGCCCACAGCTTATAATTGGGCTCCCAGCTGTGGTGATGCAAATGGTGCATTGCAATTGGGAATATCCTTAGGGTTCCTCTTACACCAGTTTTTAAAACTGCAAAATTCTAGCCACAATTAGTGGATTCACCCCTGGGGACGAAGTGTGCGAAATCTTCACCTCCAGTTCGACTTTAGTGAACTTTGACCTGTTTGTTCGCGCCGTTGACCAATAGCAAGCCATACTCAACGACTGTATTGAATGACACGAATGAACAAGAAACAATATTTGATTGAAGTCATTTAGCTACCACCACATTTGATGTTCTGCATCAAAACCTGTGTGTTGATGCTGTGATATCTCTCGCGGTGTGAAGTTGTGATACGCATGTTTGCCTTCCATGACTCCAACCATCGAAGGGAACGACCAATATCATCTTGCAGTCTTTGACAGCCGGCACGATGTGCGCTGACTTCTGGGATCTGGAATGTCAAGAGAAGATCAAATATTTGGACAGCGTCTTCTACCCGTCTGCTTCTTGCGAGGCGCCCTAAACGCGGAATTGTTTGTCTTCCACTATGGCCAACGCATATCGGATATTGCCATTTTTGTAGTCTGATCCAAACAGACGACTACTAACCAACTTCAACGACAATCGAAGCTCTCTTAAAGTTACTACATTAAGACTTTTTATGTTCGTCTGTGTGTGTGTGTGTGTGTGTGTGTGTGTGTGTGTGTGTGCGTGTGGGAGGTGGGGGGCAGGGATGGGGATGGGAAGTGCTGGGGGGGTTGGCAGGCTTGAGGGGGTAGTGGGTAGCAGCTTGAGAGAACTATCAGATGGCAGAAAGTAAAAAAAACAAGTCAAATCCTGCATAAATTGACTTTAAATTTATACATATTTCTAAGACAAAAATAAATATGATAAAGATCTTTCTTAAGTTTGACGGCAGTGGGCAGCTATTATATTATCAGCGCCCGGGAAGCAGTATAAGGGTCTGGTGTCTTGCCCAAGGACACCTCGTCAGTGCCCAGGAGGTAAACTGGTCCCCCTCAAAGTACCAGTCCACACTCTATACTTGGTCCGTTTGGGGACTTGAACCAGTGACCCTCTGGTTCACAAGCCAAGTGGGCTATTGACGGACTAAGCCGCCCAATGATGGACTAAGCCGCCCAATAAAGGAATAAAAGTTATTGAGATTATGAATAATCAACCCAACTTTCCTTTTAGCATTTTTATAAATACAATCTATGGTTGCCTTTATGTAAATACAATGAAATATAAGAGCAGTGCAAGTTATTAGCCTTCATTTCAGCAACACAGGCTTTCCACACACTATGACCTATTAAACAGCCGGCTGCAGAATGAGATGCAGTATTGGATGGCATGGCTCTCTCAGCATGGAAGATATTGATTTTTAGATGGTACAATAAGGTCATCTTTAATTAATGGATAATTATATTTACTGCGTATGTTTGCAGCAACACTAGGCTTCTTAACATGCTTTGAAGTTCTGATTTAACCCCAAAAGGGAAAATGATGAAACAAATTTTGATGAAACAACTTCCAATTAGGGAATTAATTTGAACCGTGGAGTTTCATGCTATTTAATTTGAATAAGCTTCCCCTTTGTAGAAACAATTATTTACAATGGGGGTCACCTTTAGAAGAGGGAGAGATTTTATACCAATAAATCCAAAAGTTGCCATTAACCATGACCTCTGTCTTTATAATGTCTGCCTATGGAGTCATCCATATTGCCATAATAGATGGCCGACAAAGATAAAGATTTCTCCATACATCATTCCACAAGGTCATTTTAGAAGGCACATGTTTTTTTAGTTTCTTTAGTGACAAGCGAGTATGACAGTATGTGTGGTACTGTAGGTCAGTAAGCTACACCTAGTTAGCATCTAGTCACACCTAATGGCCATTTTTGTTGTATTTTGAAAGTTTGTTAATTCTTTTTTTTTTTATCCAGCTAATACATTAAAAAGAGAAGAAGATATGTGCCATATACAAACGTGGGGATGGTTAGTCCATCACATCCTACGTTACTTTCCTGGACACAGATGTTAGAAGTCTATTGTCGTGGTCACTGTGTCAAGCTTTTTATAGCGTCAATCTTTTTATTAGAAAAAAAGCCAAATAAGAGTCATGGAGATTATATTCTATGGGAAATATACAAAAAAAATTGACGTTTTACAAATTGACATTTGGTGCTACTAGGGCTGCCAGTCATTTAAGTTGTCTGTTGAGGGGAAAAAAAAGTTGTGTGTATTTCCTGGAACAATACCTTTTGGGTTTGATACTGTAATAATTAGCTGTGGGTACGCTGTGTGCCCTCTACTGGCACTATGCCACTACCTCAGTTTATAATCAGAGCAGAATACATTACGAAAGATCAAATGTGAAGACATTTCAGTAGTGACTGTGATTTTATGTAATTAAAGCAAATACACACAGTATACATGATGTATAGAAACAGGTAGAATTCCTTTGCATATGCATTTTAGGGATAATCCCACACAGAACCAGAAGTGTAGGTGACAATGTAAAAGTATTTCGCACAGCTGTCTAATTTTCATGGCAACAAGCACAGAGTGATGATTGACAGATTCCCCAACTAATCATGTTTTGGTGCCTGTGTGTCAATGGTTTGTTTCATGTATAGGCGGGGCTACGAGGGAAAAATGACATGGAGCCTGCTATCGCACAACAGAGTGGTTTGCTTATGTGTTTGCGTCAGCATGGAGCCTACTGGCATGAAGCACTGGAGCCAAGGATCTACCCAGGAGACATGAATGATTTTGGTGTCCATGTTCTCATCACACCAACAGGATAATCTACTGAAGACATGGTGTGTTCCTTTGAGTTTTGTATTATTCAGGTGCTCAAGAGACCTGTTCTTTTCAGTATATATTCTGTGTGGAATTGGGGGAAGTCAAAGAGGAGAGCTGGCAGCGAACTCCAAATAAATCTAATCTGGTGTCACAACAGAGACCAAATGGCTTGTTCATGAGGAAAGTCTGCCACACTTGACTTTGATTGCTAGAGTTGAGTGGCTATAATACCCTTGACCTCTCTTAGCGTGCTGAGTTTTGAACAATCAGATGAATAATCTCTTTGGAGTTACAATATATAATTCCTATAATATTACCTTTTGGGATTTGAGGTTTTCAGGCATTGCTGAAACTCAATCATAGATTGAAGATAAATATTGGTAGATTCTTAGCTATTCTTTGTGGTCATCGTTGGTACCATTTTGTGTCAAGTGTCTGGGTATGTTGTTCAATTCACCAACAAAGTCATGTGACGGAATGCGCTTATTTGTGTGCATCCTTTAGATTACGGATTTCTCATTTCCATTGTGTATTTCCCCAACACAATTCCAAAGCTCCCCCATCTGGCACTGGTGTCATTAAATGACCGAAAACCCAATCTGCACACTGGCGATTGCCTGCTGTGGTGAATTTGATGGCAGTTCAACAGTGTCTTGCGAATGTGCCAAATTCTATTTTGTTTGGAGTACACTGCCAGCCAAAGAGAGGGAGGAAGTAAGAGCACGAGAGAGTGAATCAATGAGTGTTTGAGAGAGAGCGGGAGAGAGAAACACAAAAGCAAAACAGCATCGCTCTCATTGGCAGGACCAGAGTACCCAGCCAAGTCTGACACCTCATCACAAATCATCAAAGCATGATGGAAAAATACCAGTGTCCACAGTGTGTATGTGTGTGTCTGCTGTGACCAGACAGTGTTTTCACTACAAATGGCCTTACAGCTCACATGGCCCATTGATAGATCATTGGAACATGTGTAGCATTTCTGTTTTAGCCTTTACAAACAAGCAACTCCTTCTGGGATCGACTGGCCACCCCCTCCAATCCCCCTCTCTTAATGGCATCAAAAGTTAGTGCTTAAACACACACAACACAAGCTAACAGGTAATGAAAAAGGGCCTGTAATAACCAAATACAACAAAGTATGAATAAACACAGAATGATGTCCCAGAGGTTGTGTTATACTATATTATTTATATGACTATATTATAATGTGTCCATATTATTTACAAAGTTTTAAAGGAATGATCATCCATTTGTTATAAAGAGATGAATTACTATGTTTGGTAGGGTTTTGGATACAAAACATGGATACAACAACTTTTGAAGTGCCCTTGTAGAGGAGCCTCTCTTCCATAGACACCATGTTTATCCAGGAATACCAAGTACAGATAAAGCACTGAGCATCTCTGTACTTTGCAGTGTCCCTGTGAAGTCTGACAGTTGCATTCTGTCAACACCAGACACGTTTCAGTTCAAATATTAAGTTGCCCTTCTCAAGCAAGTCTTCCATTTTAATCTATGTTGCTATCTACCATTGCTAAATAATGGCATGCACTTCTGTGGCAGGTGTAGATTACTGTATTAAATGCTCCTGTAGCATTTAGCATCCACAGCTAGTATTGTTATCATTATTGTTTTCACCTTACCAGCATGACCTGTAGACATGTCTCATGTATTCCCAAATAGGAGGTAAAAGCTGTGTTTTAAATTGTTAAGGATGCTAGATCTTGAAATAAAAGTAATTTTCAAAACCTTTCATAATTTTGTCACTTTTTTGGACAAATTATTATATGAGCAGGATTGTAATCAAAGCTTGATACATGTAAAAAATGTCCTCTCTCACATCACGACCCCTCTCTAAGGGTGATTTCTGACCTGTAGTTCGTTTACTTTGATCCGATTCAGGGACTCATTTGATAACATTTTTGCATTTGCCCCTCGGTTCGTTTTGTGTTCTCACGGCAACATTCAAGAGCAGTCCAAAAGTTGTAAACAAATACTGTGTGCAAGCAAGCTATTGTGTCATTGGTCAGAAATATTAGAGGAAAGATTTGCCTCAAAAATCTCCCTCCTCTGTCTTCTTCAATTATCATCAGGTAAACTTCTATGAAGTTTATAAACTTTTCTCATACGCTTTTTTTCACATCAGGCAATGTGTGTTTCGACAACCCTTTCTAGGTGATCTCGGCCCGCTTGCTTTGCTCCGCGATTGATGTCTTCATATATATACCTGAACTAACCGAACCTGGGGGTGAAAGCTGTTTTCGAAAACAAATGGTCCAAACTAGCTAGGTGTGATAACACCCTAAGTTCTCATCTTGGCATTTCAGTGCTACGTTGTTCTAGCAGTCTCAACATGATTCTTTCTCCACACGATGATTTCTTCCACTTGGCCACGCCACTGTCTGCTGCGTGACCAAGTCTGCACCAGGTCCTACCGGGATGCTGGACTGTTTCTTCTGACCTGGTGTTAGGTGTCTACTCTTGTGCTTCCACTTTAAGTGGTACTATTCTTGAGTCCAGCCTTCTCCTCATCTATCTGCCAATGGAAAACTCAAAACCCATCTTTCCCTTGCTCTTCCATAGCTGCTACCTGCTGCACTCTGGGATAACAGTTTGTACTTGGAAGGCACCATATAGATGTACTCATTGGTGGTTCTCAGGACACTGGCCTTGATAGTGACTTAGCTCCGGCCCTTCTCTTTCCTGGGGTTGCTCAGCCTCTGGGTGCTGGAATTCAGTTGGAATCCTTCATGTTTCGTAAGGAGCTTCCAGGACTTGATGTTTGTAGTTGTTCCACCTTACTACACACTGGTATGTCTGGCTTGGATCTAGTTTTTTCTGTTGATGTGGCACTTCAGTAAAGTCCTTCTATGTCTTTCTTACTTCAGGGCCCCATTGTGATTGTGAAATCCTTAAGTATAAAGCTGCCCTGTGTGTCTGTGTGGCCATCTGTTGGTTCAAGCCATTCAGTCCCAGTAATCCTCTCTCTCTTTGCAACCATGCGTCCACATGAGGTCCATGCAGAAGAGAAGGTTGTTCTATTCTTCTTGAACCTGTTTCCATAACCGTCACTGAAAATAACCAACTGGTAAGGTTGAAGCCATTGCAGAAAAGCAGCGGGAATACTTTACTGCCTCGGTATATGCCACGCTTGATGGTCCCTGGAAAATAAGCGTTGTTCTTCACATTTTGTGATGCTTAATAGATAGATAGATGGAAAGAGAGGCTTTATTGTTTTCAAGTGGGTTTTTTTTTTTTGTTTCCACAGTGTGTGCCTGTTGTCCTGTGTCTGGTTGGGAGTAGCATGAAAAATTGGTTGAGGGGGTGACCATGGTTGTGATCTATGGTAAGTGCCGTGCATGTGATGGCCCTGCTATTGAGATTCAGACAAGATCACCTCATATTGACCTTCTAGAGCGCCAGGCTTTCAGGGTGGATGTGGGTTGCATTGAATTAAAAGCCTCCTGTTGTCAATTCCGACCGTCTTCAGACTGTTGTGCTCGGTCTTACAGTTTTCCGTTTCAGTTTTCTTCCATGTATTGACACATATTATATGTCCATTCAGCTTGGTGGCTAGATCAGTAGTTTGATAGTTGGATGGTTGTCTTTCCTTGCCATTATCTTTTGGGACATTGGCCTCTGCTTCTATGGTTTGTCGTTTTAGACTGGCGCGCAGCACTGTTACGTAGTCTCAGAAGCCTCAGTAATGGACATCAAACTGTTTGGCTTCAGGACCGGTCTTTGAGCTAGCTTAATAAACTCTGTGTTGGACTTCCAGTACAATTTGCAGTCTCCTGCTTATTATGCTTCTATTCTCTGTACTTCTATCATAGCTAGGGCTGGGTATCATTTGAAATGATTTGTCATCAGTGCCAATGCAGAACCTCAGTGTTGCAGCTAATTGCAAACACAATACTGTTTATGTGCATGGGTAGCACAGGGGTCAAGTTACCGTCCGACACCAATGAGCACAATTTGCTATGTTCACAGACGCCCATGGCACTGCACTCCCTCTGGTTGGTTGGGGCAACTGCACATTGGGGGCAAGAACTAGTGGGGGATATTGTGAATCTTCCATGCGTTATTCTCTCCCAGTGAAATGCATAATTGGCAGGTGAAAAGAGCAAAGAAGAAATGCACTAACACGTCAAGTTAGTGCCTACATGAAAAACGTAACTAAAATGTGTTTTATTCACAACATCAGACCAATGGGAGCATCTTTTAGCACTTGACAGCTTTTGGAATTCATGTCCAGAACATGCGTTTAATATTTAAAACACTATTAAGAAATCCTACCTAGCCCTACCTATATGTTATTGTATGTTATCATATGTTGTTGTATCTTATCATATTGTATCCCTTCTCTTTTGTATGGCTTCTTATATTATGTTGCATGTCCTCCTTTTGCACAAGCTTGTTTTATTTGATTTGGTCACAGTGTACTGCATCATGTGTTAATACATTGTATCTATTAAATGCAAAGATCTTCACAAGAGCAAGCATCTTGTTTTTGTTTTCCTCAGTGCAGAGCCCTAACACCTGACAGCTGTACTTCCTGGCACTCTTTTGTTCAATATTATTCAATATTAAATATTAGTTCGATTTGGTTAGCGCCCACAACACTTTGATGTCAGAACACTTGCAGAGTTTTGTGCACCCACTCCAATGAACCTCACCCCATCTAAGTACTTAACACACAAGTAGTGTCTTATAATGTATCTTATCTGGGTGAAATAACAGTATTGTGGGCTTTTAGGCCATAACTGTTTGATGAACCAAATTTGTTCACAGCTTTTTCCATTTTATCTTGTCGATTTAATCCTGTGAAGTCTTTAGCCAAGTTCTGTAAAGAAATACCAGTGTTTGTTATGTGTAGATGGTATTAGTGTACGGATTAAGGGGCTGAGGGTTTGGATTTACAGGATTTAATGGAAAAGACATAGGGATCAAGAAAGGTGCCAGTCTTCCACTTAATGTGTCTGTTGTCATTCATCTGGCCGATCGTTCTGTCTATTTCTGCCTCTCTAGTCTGTCTCATCTGTGGTTTGTTTTTGTCTTGCATTTTGTTGTCCCTCTGATCCATTCATTCACCTTCCCCTGTATATGTCTCTATACTCCTTTCTTCTTACCTATGGCATAATTAGATTCAGCTACGTGGCACTTATCTCTCCTGACAATCATCTGTGTTTGGCTCCCATTTGGTCAGTTCTTTGGAATTTAATCTAAATGTGGTAGTCAGTAGCTGCGGGCGGATATGGTAATGTTTTATCACTTGCCGTGCTTCGCTGCTAGTTATTAATTCATGTAACCATCTCATCCCTTTCATTCCACTGTATTATTCAGTCCCAAGTAAATGTTGGCTATTGCAAATATTTCGACCAAAACCTAAGAAGGCCTAATTACAATTGGCAATGCTTTATGACTGGTTAAAGATTAGAAGTTAATGCTTAGGCTTCTGTATTGGATGCCTGTAATTAATGAAATAAGGCCTATTTTCTAAATGTATGTTGTCTGGCTGTGCTTTACCACTGCTACTGTTCTGCTTTCACTGGTTGCTTACAGTATGTTTCATTTCATGTGCGAGCCATATCACATAAAGCATTATGCATCCAATGATGCTGCTGTGAAATTGATGTATTTTCCTTTGTGCTCAGAGTGCCTAATGTGAATGTATTTTCCATTATATCAACTATTGAGTGTGTTATATTCAAGCACTAAGATGCTAATTTTGTGTGGAGTGGACACGGTTGTTTTCTGTCACAAACAGCTGTTATCCAAGCAGACAAATCTTTGAAGAAGCCTGTTTTGCACCTCCCAGAATTTTCCACCAGTCCGAAACTCCTAGGTTGGGACAGCTCTTGGGCTCTCCTAAATCCTTGATTTAAGAAAATAAATACAATCTACAATAATCTCTCCTCCACTTTGTATCTCATCAGTTATTTCAAGATGAAGATTGATACCAGCCTGACTATGCTCCAGCTCCCAGAGGCCCTGTCCCAGGCAGGCCTTCAGTTTTCTGTGGCCACTGAGGAGGACTTTGATGAGATCATGGCTATGAGCCAGGACATCTATGGAGGCCTTGACTACTTGCCCACTAGATACACCAGCTGGCTGCAGGAGACCAACCGCACAGTCATATTGGCCCGCAAACAGGGAAAAGTGGTGAGTTCAATGAAAATATTTTTAAATTCTGGGTTTAAAAAAAAGGCTAAATTCTTGTATTCCAGAAGTCAAAAAGAAGTATCCTAATCTTTGGACAAATCTTGGATTTGTCTGCATGCAATGGTAAGGAATTTCCTGATTTACAGTTTGAAAGGCAGAAAATTCACATTTGTACATTTTTCATAAATGGGGAAATTAGCTATAGCTATAGCTTTATCTACCAGGCTGTAAACATGTTTTTTTCTGCTGTAATTATGGACATTTTAACATGGGGATCAAAAACACACAATATTAATTTAGACCAATTTGGAATTACTGGGAGTCACATCTCAGTTTCATTTGGTGGAGGCCCCTCACCTCAAACTCCTGTGCCATGCTAACATTTCCCAGACAAGAGAGACCAATCTCATATTAACCCACCATCTAACTCCCGGCAAGACAGCAAACAAAATAACCCTCAAATGTAATCTAGCATAATTTTGTTTAGCTACTGTAATATAATTACTGAATTTAAAATTGTAACTAGACATTACTGCAAAACGAATTATATCACTGAAACATTACTGCCCAACACTGATACAGACACCCAATGTAGTATAAATAGAACTGTACCACTTGCAGTGGCAGCAGGCTAGGTAAGGTAGCCTGGACGTCCTTTTCCCCAGCTTGTCCTAGGGTATCCCAAAGTATTTCCATGGCAGGTGGGATCTGTAATCGCTCCAGCTTGTTCTGAGTTTCCCTTGATTCTCCTCCCAGTTGGACATGCCCAGAACACAGTCAAAGTAAGGTGTCCAAGATTCGTGCTAATTAGATGCCTAAAGCATCTCAATTGACTCCTTTTGACACAAAGGAGCAGAGGTTCTATTCTAAACACCATCCGGATGTCTGAGCTCCAAACCCAGGCTCGAAATTTAGTCCAGCCACCCTGTTAAGAAAATTAAATGTTTACAGCTTGAGTATTCAAATTTCATGACGAAAGATGAATGTTGGAATGCCCCACTGCCCACTGGAAGTTGTGGCCTGATGGCACCAGCAGAACTACATCATCTACGTTGATTAGTCTACTGCCACTGCGACTCAGACGCAGATAAGAAATCGCTTGTGCAAACAATATGTGTTGTTGTCATGCTGCTCTACCCCCGGCTACAGAAACTCGGCTCTACCCCAGCTACAGGTGTAAAGTTCTAAAAAGAACATGTCAATGATTGTTTGTCACTCTTTTGTGTTCCTTCTACCACTCAACAGATTGCTCTGGAGTCAGTGTGTGTGATTGACGATGGGGAGACTATGCTGGTGGAAGGTCTACGTGTCGCCCCTCAGGAAAGGGGCAAGGGCGTGGCAGGAGTTCTGCTCCGCTTTTGCTGCGAATTGGTCAAATCCAAGTTCCCTGAGGTCAAAGTAAGCCGCTTGACCCGTGATGATCAGCTTGGACCCAAGGATTTCCAGAAATATCGCCTCATAACCAAGCAGGTACCAGCAACATAACACGTTCTATGTTTTGGTCTGTGCTTATGGTTAATGACTGTTAATGATCAACATGCTTCATTCAGCCTCACTTTCAGTCAGAGGGTTTTGCTGTTGTAGTTCATCGTCAGCCCATACATTGGCTTTCTTTTCTACAGGGTATTCTGCTGGTGCGCTTCAGAGCGGAAGAACTCAAGCTCCGTCTGTCTGACCTTGGTCTGGGTGGAGACATCCAATCCTCTTTGTCCACATCCTCCTCCAAACCTCCTCTGGTGCGTCTCGACCATACGGCTATCCACCGGCTCTTTCTGACCACTGACCTGATGCAGGGGGTCCTTCCCAATGCCACCATCATTCAAGACTGGCAGCCTTTCAAACTTTTGCCCAGTAACATGGCCATCCTACTGAAGAAGGACATTGACTGGATGGTGGACGATGTATCCAACCCTACTGTGGCCAGCCTCTGTACCTTCCCTTTCAGGGTGCCCATTGGAGATGACTGGTAACTGTCCCTTCTTTCTTTATTAATCATCAATTCACTATGCTAGTTAAGTCAGGGACAACGACTATCCATAAGAACGTGTACAATGCTGTTGTGGCGCGCACTGCTGTCTTTTGATAGTACCAATGGTGCCAGAGTTGCTAATTTATTATATACTACACATAGTGGCTTTAAGATACCCATAACGTTTAAAAGTGCAAGTTATTTGTTTTCAGAATAAGATATTCTCAGTTGACTGGTACACCTTTGTTTAACCAGGTATTACCTGAACATTGACATGTTCGGTAAAGACCTGGACCTGGCCCGGCAGCAGTTCTCGTGCCACCTGCAGTGCCACACTGCCACCCTGAAGGGTCACGTGATGTGCCAGATGTTCCTGGACCCACCACTCTGGAAGCCCATGGCCGAATTCTGCCGCAACACCTTGAACGTCGAGCTGGTGAAGGAGTACACCGAGCAATGCGTGGTGGAGTCAGATGTTGTCTAGCTACAGAAGGTGGATGGAAAGGAGTAGAAGATGAAGGAGCCAGAAAGGAATAAGGACAAGGGTTTACACAACAAGGAACGGACACAACTCAATTACACTTAACAGAAAAACACAACCCTCTGTACTGAGGACATAGAAACCAAGCAAACAAAATGTAGTTTCTACAAGACAAAACAAATTTTCGCAGTTAGTTACATTTAATAATACCCCAAACATACACATGGACATATAATTGCAAACACATCATGTATTCAGACACAATAAGTGTGTTACGAATGCATTTGTAAAGATTATAATATTCACTTGGTGTCCGAGGTGTTGATACAACTTTACAATCCTTTTAACTACCATTTTTAAGGCCATATAGTTTTGAGGTTTGGTTAATATTTTGTGCCCCCAATGTACATAAAGAGGGGGGACTAAATAGCATTCACACCCTTTTAGGAGAGGTCTTCCAAGGTCAAAATAACCCAAAACCAAACCCCAAGTTTATACATTTATTTTTTTCTATTTAAAATTGACTCCATGTGAAAGGGGTCCCAAGAGCAGTCAGACCCAATTTGAATTGACAGAGGTTAATTGGGTCAGCATTATAGCGTTTTAAATTGGTGAGCGGTGCTAATTTGTGCTTTTTTCAATGCTTTTTTCGGTCCAAAACATTGCTGTTATAAATGCTGATGTGACTGGAATCTAATGCAGTCCAAAGCAACAACACTACAAACTATATATCAAAATTGAGTCGACTCATCACCTTATTTGTTTATCTTGAGTTTTATTACTATGATTACAGGGGTTTTTGTTATTATGTCTACCCTCTGTATGTCGTAGGACATGGGAAGGTGTGATACGAGTAATTAGCTTGGGGAGGCTTTCTCACACCGGTAGCAGTGATGTACCCTGAAACCTAAAAACAGTCAACATGCAAATTCTATTCTCTTAAGAAAAAAAAAAAAGGAAGTACCCTTAGGGCATCTCAAACCTTTCATCTCTGTTCTTTCTGTAAATATGAACCTTCTAAATATGTACACAAGCTGAGTTGGGTTACTAAATCTGCACAACTCTGAAGGCACTTTATTAAAACTACACAGACAGGTTGTGTCTACGTTAGAACGAAAAGGAATATTTCAGGATCAAATAGGGGTAATTTACAGATCCCATCACTGTAATGTTGATGGGTGCATCTATTAACTAGCATTACCTTAGGAACATCAACAACAAATCTCTGCAGAAACAACAAACAAAGCCTGTTAGTGAAATGAACATGCTCAGTCACAAAATAGCTGACAATTTATCCTTCGTTATGGTCAAGCTTTTGTCTTAGCTTTTGTCTTTTTATTGTTTCAAATCTTTTACTGTACATATTCATGTTACTAATTTAATATTTTCACTTAAATGCTGCAATAAATTTTTAACAGAAATGAATAACTTCTGAAGCTGTAAGTGAAGTTTAGGCTTACTTTTGTAGATTGCTAGCATAATGCCAAACAAAATGCTAATGCTTGAAAATGTGTAACAGACTACTGTGCAGTTTACTACTGGCTTCAGCTAACGCAGGGATGAGGTGTACAATGGAGAAAAAAACTGTTACAATTAACAGAAATATACTGATATGTTTTAACCATCACTAATATTAGCTGGCAAACGCCTTTTGCAAAAATAGTGTCCCCTGTGACTATACGTCTACAGGACCAGTGTTAAGAGAAGCTTTTGCCATGTTAGAGCAAACTAATCTCTAGTTTATGGTCCTGACTTGAACAGAATATTGTGGATTATACCATGGCAGAGGACAGTACTAATTTCTGCACAACAGGCACGTGTCTTTTAAAATGCTAACTACATGGCTATGTTGGTTGGTATGTTGGTCCAACACTTTTTCCCAGACTGAAATATCTTGACAACTAGGACTACTAGACAGATTGTCATTAAATGTTGTACAGATGTTTTCAAAATGCAACCAGTAGGTATAAATTGTATTTATCCAGTCAAATATCACAACATCTGACACAGATTGGCCTACAATTTAGTCCAAAATTGAATACACAAAATTGAATGGTTCATGTTCCCCTCAGGATTAATTGTAATAACTTTGGTGAGCCAATGACTTTTCATCTATCGCCGTCATCAGATCAACATTTCCATTTTGTCCAACACTTTAGTTTATGACCAATTACCTGCAAAACTAATGTCATTCCCATCGGCCTCAGCTGTTATTTTTATTGATTAGTGAATGCTAATTTAGCAGGCTAACATGCTAAATTAAAGTGGCAAACACATCATGCATTATACCTGCTAAAAATGGTCACGTTAACTGCCGTTGTGAGCATGTTAGCATGCTAACATTAGCATTTAGATAAAATCATCGCTGTGCCTAAGTGCATCCTCGAATCTGCTAGCATGGCTGTAGACTTGTTTTTTTGGTAAGTGGCCATGGTTTAAGCACAATACCAGTGTGTCGCCATATGGCAAATAATGCACTTGGCGGAGGACACAACACTCTGCTTCACATTCTTTGGCCTCCACCTACATGTAGTCCATTACCGCCTACATTGTTAACCTCTAGAGGCATCATAGCAGGCCTAAAGTTTTCTCTAGTGATTAATTGCCCATGTGGCATTAAAATCATGGCATCATATGAGCATCCATAGTGCAGCGCGCACACTCGTAACACTCTCTAAAATCTCCCTTTAAATGCCCATATAGAGGGTGTAACACAGGACCATTGCTCTGAGTCAGACAGAAAAATCTTGTTTGAAAAACACCTCAGTTTGTATAGAACTATTTTACTTCCCTGTTGCCTTGACCACCTTTTATCATGACTTTGACCCCCTTCTTCTTCTGGTATGCAATTTTTCTAGGTGTGAGAATGACTGGGCCTGTTTTCTGAAGAAAGATAAATGATAAGTCAAATCTTTAAAAAGTTTTAAAAGAAGGAACAAAATTAATGGAAGTGGGCATCCTTAAAAAGAATATTTGAGCAAGGACCTATTAGAGTGGCCATGATCTTCAACATTTTACCAGGGAGCATAACAAAATAGGAGAACTATCTTTTTACCCTATTGTTTGTAACCAAAGAAAGTCACCACTCACCTAAACTGATGCCCTAACATTTGCTGCCAGGAGTGAAGTGAATATATGGAAGAATTAGAAGGCCATGGGTGTGATTATTTTTATAATTACTTTTTTTTTTTTTTTTTCGTGATCACAGAATATTTTTTGTAATCTATTTATAAAAAATCTCGGTTCTATTGTGATCAAAGAATCATTATTTTGTGATCTTGGCATAACATGACCCAAACTGTGTTCTCATGATTTGGATTTGGATAATCTTGGGCTCCACAATATCAGCTGAAATACCGAAAGTCTAAAACTAGACTTTATGGCCCCCATTTCAAGAACCTCAAGATGAGAAATTAAACCATCTTATTATAGCTGATATTCTGTTTCGTAGCTCATATTCTGGAGTTCCCAAAGAAGTAAAGAAGTTTCAATTACCCCTAATATATCCTTAAAATATTCAAACAAGTTTTATAGTGTGCCCTCTGTAGTGGATAAGTAGAAATGTTCTTCCTATAATATTCCTAACAATATTGCTCGTGCCAGATATAGTTTTCCAGTGGTAGGAAACAGTTGGTTTACAGTATAGTTAGTGTATGAGTGTGTGAGCTGATCATTCCCATTTATCCATCCTGGTCGCAGTGGCAGCAGGCTAAGCAAGGTAGCCCATACATGCTTCTCATTAGCCACATCCCTCAGCTAGTCCTGGGATCCCAAGGCATTCCCCGGGTTCATGGCCTTTGTATTCCCATCAGCATGTTCTTTGTCTACCCTGGACTCTCCTCCCATTTGGACATGCCTTGATAGGCTTGATAGGAAGGTGTTCTCGAGGCATCCTGATCAGATGCAGAAACCACCACAACTGACTCCTTTTGAGGTGAAGGAGCAGTGGCTCGACTCCGAGTTCCTTCCAGATGTCTGAGTTCCTCCCCCTTTGTTTTTCTTCAATGGTGAGAACAGACACCCCGTGAAAAGAACTTATATATAGACGTTTGAATCGGCAAGCACATTATTTTGGTCATTGTAAATCATAGGGTGAGGAAGGGGATTGACTGGTCAAGGAAGAGCTTTGCCTCAACCATGACAGAGCTATTTGTCTGTCGATCTCGTGTACTTATCCTCACTCATGGACACATAACCAAGACAAGAGAATTCCTTGACTTAGGGCAGTAACTCTCTCTCAACCCAAAGTGACCAATGGCCATTATGACAGTAGGTGAAGGCCGGAAGGTAGCTCAACTCGTAAATCCAGTGCTTGGCTTTCGGGCTCAGGTCTTTCTTCAGTTTGGGACCTGACAGTTTGGTAAATCCATTTTACCCCCAAGATACTTGATACTCAGGTTTCTTGTTGGCAGCGTATCAATCCCAACTCCAAATGATCATGAGAAGTCAGTTTGGTAGCTTTTGTTGATTGTGTTGTCACATAAAAACAAAGCTTGGTTATTTTGGTAATTGTTTTGTGATTTCGAGAAAAAAACTTTATAAAAAAAGAAAAACCCCAACAATCATCTTAACCCATGTCCTCTACTGCCTTCTGTGCTTCTGTGTGAAGACGATGTCTAGGAAGATGACGATTTAAAAAGCCTTTATGCAGTGATGAAGAAATGTACATATGCAGCCCTTCTCCACCCCCAAACACACACACACACACACGCACACAGACACACACACACAGCTGCGTAATTCTTGAAACAAACTGTACAATTAGCTAGATGTTTTCCTCACAATCAAATACACCCTCTGTTAGGTTTCACACAACCCGAACCGTAACATAGCAAGTAGGAGTATCCTTCAGCAGATTATTATAAATATACTCATTAATTTATTTTTTGGTGTCTTGTCATAATAGTATGTAACACGTGTAAATACTGTACGTTTTGCTGGGAAGCCACTGGAGCTTGTGTGTGTGAATGAAGATTTAATGTTAACACTTGAATGGCCACAAAGCTTATGACAGCCTCATTTGTAGGAAACAAGCAGTGGCCAGTCGTCTCAGAACCTGTTAACCCATTACGGATCACCTCACTACAAAAAAATAAAAATAAATAAATAATAATAATAATAATAATAATAATAATAAAACATTCTATTTTCAATGTTCACTTAATGTGCCCTGCTGCCACTTCACTTTTAGCACCATTTCAGCATACTCTGCTTTCTTGAGTCCTGATATTATCAGCTTCACAGGGGGAGGTGGCATTTTTTTTCTTAGGCTTTCTTCCCGATCTACAAATCAACAATCCCTTGTAAAAACGTTCTTCTATCTAAAGGCTTTAGTATGCTTCAAAGGAAGTAGGTTGTATGAGAGAAGTGTTGATTCCTGTTACGAATTTGAAGGCGGGGCCAAAAAACTCATTCAATAATTCTGTCTTTTGCATGTCTTTGTAGTCGGGGTGTGATAAAATCGTATATATAGAGATAATGTTTCACATGCGCCGTGATCCCACCATCAGAAAGGGGCTTCTAGACACTTGGAAAATAGCTTTCTTTAAAGCATACTGAGGCCTTACAGTTCAGTTTTGTAATCATTGAAGTTTTTTGTTTGTGTACCAGCAAACTTTTTACCCCTTGAGTTGCTCGGGTCATGACAACATCAATAAATTGGCCTGGTCAATTTCAATCAATTTGTGCTGGCATTTTGAGTTTTGTCATTTTTGAATTTTTAATACTCCAAACTTGCTTTTGCTACTATGCTTGAAAAAAAAAAAAAAAAAAAAAGGAAGCATAGCTCCAATGTTGATGATTTTTTTTCTTTTTTCAAACTTTTACAGTACTTCCATAAAGTGGACTCAGTCATCATCACATGTGAAAGAGAGCATCTTATTATGGCTTGTCAAGAGCATTTTTGACATTCCAAACAATTTGACATTGGCATGCAAATGAATCTGGCAGAAGCTGCAAGTGTTGTTTCTGTGTTTCTTTGCCTGGTTAATGATTCAAATTGGTCATTACATCTTCAAGTCCTCAATGCACATGCCTACATAATTCCCTCTAACACCAGAGCCAAAGGTGAAGAGACTCCTGCAGACTTCTGAGGTGTTAAGCTTCACATATTGAAACAAGTCTCCGCCACTGAGTTCTGCAGATTGAGATCAATCCAACAATTGTGGTTTGATGAATTTCAGTGATAGCCGTTTTAAATGTGATCCAACACGATTCTACATATGACGATATCGTTCAACCCAAGGCTTAAGAGTTTCCTACAGTATTGTACTGACGGAATTATTTGAACTGTGATGCACTTCTGCTTCGCTCCCAGATTTTGACATGACATTTGGAATTTGACTTGGTATAACTGTAGTGGGGTTTTGTATGACTGTCAACCACATAGCCCCACAGAATTCTTGGATGAAACCATTTTCAGTACGACTTTCACACAAGTGATGCTTGTTAATAAATAATTTATTAATATAGATCGGTAAAAAAAAAAGTCGTTAACGTGGACATTTTTTTGGTTTGTTTTGCATGCGAGCTAAACAAAGGCCGACATAGGTCTTGGATTAACTCTTCTTTTTTTTAATACCATTTCTTTTTTTAAGTTATTGTTTGTAAAGGGTTTATGCATTGTAACTAATAGCTTTATTGATGTTAATAATAATTCAATAGTTTATTTATGCTTTATGGGTCAGTAAAATGGACAACATTTGGGCTGCAAGATTGTGAAAAACCCATTTGGTGTATACTATATCTTCTTCCAGCATAATATATTTTGTGTTTTGAAATAGCTCTTCAGCACTTTGACTACTACGTAAAGTGAGGGCTGGGAAACACTTCTCTAGGCTTTGGTTGTTGTTTCTTTTTGACATGTACAGATTTTGGGTACATTAATGTGTTTTACCTTTTCCTTTTCGAAGGCTGTGGCGCTCTTCTATGCCTAGATCTGCAGAGATATATGTCCGTATCTGCCGCCACTGTTAACCACCACTGTTAAGGTTTTGGTTAAGTTTAGACACACGACTACTTGGTTAGTGTGAAAATATTGGGGATTGGGTAAAAAAAAAAAAAACTACTTCGTCAAGGTTAGGGAACCTTCGTCAAGAGAATTCTGGTTGAAAGAAACAAACAGTATTGATAGGAAATGGGAAACAAACACCACCCATCCAGGTTTGAAAAAACTGAACATTAAGAAAATTAGAACTACTGCTGCCATTGCTGTCATAGACAAGTCATCATTTACATGGTGAATTGACATCCTCTCCAGGTAAATGTTGTATTTAGGCATTTAAACAAACAATTTATGCTGTCTCTAATGGATTTTTCACAACCTGATAATCCAAAAGTCCTTTGTACAAATGGTTTATTACTGCTTTACAAAGCATATATACATTATGTTTTACCCATTAGGTCATTAGTAACAACTCAACAAACTGGGCACCACCGTCTAATAAACTAAAATACCATTTATTATAAAGGGGTTTATGCTACCAAACAGCTAGCATGGGCACGCATCACCAGCATGTACAAGTCAGGGGTAGTCACAGAGGATGTATTTGATGATGAGGAAAAAGAGGTTAGCTAAAATGGGTTAAAAAATGTCAAAGATTGGTTGTAGAGCCCACTAGCGCCCCAAAATCCCATTAATCAGGGAACGTATCTTTAGCCATGAAGTCTCAGATGTGTTTCCAGCTTTCCAGAGTGCTGGATGCCTATGCTTACTTTCTAATATAGCGCAGAAATATACAATATGTTCAGACGATACACTGGATTTTATGCATAAAATTTCTTCACTGGATGTGGACGCGTTGTGTGCTTGAGGGAAGCTCAAAGAAGTGCCAAATTTCATGACTGCTGAACTTCCATGTTTGTCAATTAGCCCACAAATTTCTTTAGAAAAAGCAGCAAGTTTATAGGGTTTTTATTCGCAACATGAGCTTCAGTTGAAAACTTTATCTATGGGTTAAATATTTGTCTTTTTATGTAGCCCCATAGCACACAAACGAAAGTCAAAAGTGATCTCGTCAGTGGTTGAATGTGACACTGAATTGAATTACTGAACGTTTTTCTTTGGTTACTCATAGCACTTTGTTTGAAAAATGTGATGCTTGTATACTTTGTATACAAGTGAATAAAATGCTAACACATTGTGCTGCAAACCCTATAAGTATTATAGGGTTAAGTGTTATATTAATGTATGTTTTATGACTTACTGTACAAGCCATTGAGTTAGTGGGTAAAGCAGCATGCACTTTAGTTGTCTTTGGCAATAATAGATAAGCTCCCTTCTCCTGTAAAGTAGCATTGACTTCAGTGAAAAACACATGTTCTTGTCGAACACCTTGATGTCCAGAAACAATCATCCAGTGTCATGTAAGATAAGCCTTTCTCTGTCGGTTTGACAATGTTTCTCCAAAGCTGAACCATTTGACAAATGACATGTAGAGCAGTTTGTAAATTAGTATACAGTGGCATTGAAAATAAGACTATATTTTAACAACTATAAGATTAACACAATAAGAGGTTGAAATGGCTGTGTTCTGAGAGGGTAATGCGGGTTTGGGTTAAGCCAAGAGATAAAAAGTAACTAAGTACATTTAGTATACTTGTTTTTAAGAACTTTACTTTATGTGAGTAATTCCATTTTGCGAGACCTTATACTTTTACATTTCAGAGGGAAATACTGTCCTTTTTACTCCACTACATTAACCTGACAGCTGTAGTAACTAGTTACTTTAAAGACTAACGTTGTTACATGCAAAATATAAATAAGATGCACTGCTAGAGTTTAACCTAGCCAGTGTCATGATAGAAATGTGTAGGCTTCAAAGATTTTATTTTAATATGCACTCAATGATGCAAATCTCTGTACATTAAATCTTTCTCTGTGCTTGATTTGTAGTGATTGCTTTATCATGGCTTGATTGGTAATGCCTTGGACCTCCAGAAGGGGGAACATGAACAAACCTTCCTCATTTGTTGTATTTTAAGTAAAGACAAGTGACGAGTCTGTGTTTTCTTTCACGTTATTTTTCTTCTTTTAAAGAAATCTTTCAACATTTTTGGAAATACTCCTATTTGCTTGCTATCCGAGAGTTAGCTGAGAATGTATATTTGTATCACGTCTGTGCCTTAAAGAAATAGTTCAAACTCTTCGACAAAATATGCCTATTTGTTTTCTTTCAGAGAGTTCCATGAGAAGATGAATATCAATCTCATGTCTATGTGTTGAGTATGGTGCCACAGTCAGGATGTGGTTAGCCTAGCTTTGAATACAGACTGGAGGCAGGGGAAACGTCTTGGCCTACCAACATGTTTGTCTAACGCTCATTGACTTACAGTAGCTTGTTTAACCTGTATAGAAAGAGAAATGTAAAAAAGACAAGTTGTGGTTTTAGGGGATAAGTTCTGTACTGGAAACGTTTCTTGACGATAAGCAGTGTATTCATCCGCCCAATTACTTCTGCCTTACAAAACTCTGGGAAGCTGCGCACAACATGTTCATCGTTGAGCTTTAGAGGTGTTGGTAGGTGTATTTTTGAACTTTGGACAAAGCCAGGCTAGCTGTCTCCTCCTCCTTCCAGTCTTTATGCTAAGCTAGGCTAAACACATCCTGACTCCAGGTCTGTACTTGACACACAGACATGAGATTGATATCGATCTAAACATCTCAATCACTGAAAGAATGTAAATAACTGTATTTTCCAAAATATTGAACTATTATTTTAAGTAAAGGGTCTAGGGTCAGGTTCAGCCTAGCTTAGAATAAAGACTAGGGGCAGAGGGAACAGATAGCCTGGCTCTGACCAAAAGTTAAACATTTCAACAAACCGCTTCTCAAAAATGTTGAACTATTCCTTTAAGGGTTTGACACCAGCAGTACGTGGAGAAATTAAATATTTACAGTATAACACATATGTCCTTATGCAACAGTAATATAACTATGTGAAAAACCATGAAGATTTCTGATATTTTACTACATTTGACTTCAAATACTTTTTACTTGCATAAACCTCTGGATGCAGTATTATTCCATCGTGATACTGATAGCTTTACTTAAATAAAGGATCTAAGTCCTTTTCCCGCTACTTTTTAATTCATTCTGTGGCTACCTATCATAGTTTTCATTATAATAGTTTGATATGAAAGTATTTTTGTAGCACAACACTTGGATTGTTGTGCAGTGGAATATGTATTTAAATATTCTCCCAAGCATATCAATAAATTTGAAGTCACAGAGAAAACTGTTCCTATCCTGTCCCACACAACCCACATCATACAATTCTCACACATATGTTTACACAATATAAACCTTTTCTCACCAATATATTTTTTTCAGAAATATTAAATGTAACTCTATACATGTATTCTCTACACTTGTATAAAGTGCTGAGACGGATGATAGGAGGCAGAACTACTCCAACTGGGAGAACGGGATGCTTTTGTATGGAGAAAAATTAGTTTCAGCACATGAGACAAAAGTAATTCATGTTGGGTGGGATTTGTGGATAGGAAGACACATTTTTACACACCACAAATTATCATATATTTGTTAATTTTATTAGCAACACTAGCGGCTCACTTAATGGCAATTAATAGCCTTTGGTGATCATAAGTTTTGATCCCCTAACTATTCATCCAGCGCCACCATCAGGTCCAAATTTTACCTGCAAAACTACATCAGCCTCAGCTGTAGGCTAATTTGTTTAGTGCTAACAATATATTGTTAGCATGCTAACACCCTAAAGTAAGAGGCTTAACGTCATACCTGCTAAACATCTGCATGTTAGCATATTGTGAGCATGTTAGCATGCTGACATTAGCATTCATCTCAAAGCACTATTGTGCCTAAGTTTAAAGCCGCTAGCTAGCCGCTGGCTATAGACTCTCAGTCCAGTTTAGTTGCGGATTGTGTACTCATTTGTCACTAGTATTGGAACTTATTTGTCTTCATACCTTTGCTACACATATTCTAGCAGCTTTCATTACACACAGCCATTAGGCTACACACAGCCATTAGGCTACACACAGACACGGTTGCTAGCTAGCTCACAGCTAACGTCTGTACAGTTGCTACAGTACGTTGGCTTTTTTTTTTTTAAACACAAACGTCCAAGTGTTTAAATTTGCGTGAATGACACAATGTGAAAATTCACTTGGCTTTCAGTTTGAACACAACTTTAGTAGTCCTGTTTTTAAGACATACATGCAAGGTTTTGTAGACAGCTTCTCTTACTGTCGGACATAATTATTCCTTTATATACGAAGGAATTCTCTGGATGTTAAAATTGTATGTATTGTTTGTTTCTTTATTGTAAACTCAGTACTTTTGTCCCTGTCAGGATCCTGTAGGAATGATGACCTGATTGGTCAGTAGTCGGGCTGTTGGCAGCTTGATCTCATCCTCTGAAGTTAACCCGCTCCGGAGCAGGTTAGCCGTGCAGCATAGGTTACCATGGTGATCTACAGACAGGACTACATCTGCAGGACTTCAGTCTGAGTGTCCTGGAGGATGGTGCGGCTGTCAGTGTGAAAGGGTCCTGAAACAGCTGGATGCAGCAGGACAGACAGATTCAGCATGCTGTCAGTTTGTCCCAACTAGGGGACAACTGCAACAAAAACAGACTGCCATTATCAAAACTCCCAAACTTTTGGCAAGACATTAATGGCACAAATCTTGAATTACAGCTTTGGACTCTTTAAACCATGGAGATAGAGTATACTAGACATTTGTAGCAAACTCTAAATAAACATATTGCCTATCATTTTCCTCTCCTCTCAATAATACATTAAATCAAGATAAAAAAAATGTGCATTTCAAAGATATAAAGACTAATTATTTCCATCCTTCTCTATGGATCTGTCATTAGACATTAAAATGTGAACACCTAAAAAATAGCCTGTTTTGGCAACATTCAACATTTCATGAATCGGCCATGACTACAATTAAGTGGATCACTTTAACAATATACACAAAAACATAAAGCAATAAAGGTGTCTTTGGATTAACATGAAGAAAATATTAAAATGCATTTTAATTCTATTATTTAAAAAATAGTTTGGAACAAATTGCTAATGCCTTCCTAAATGTGTCATTACACTACATGTTTTAGGAAATTTATACAAAAAAACAAGCAATATTCCAAGACCTTGAATAAAAGAAATTAGGAGATTACAGGCAAAACTGATCGTGCTCAGAGATACAGGTTGTTGTAGGACAATGTTTTCTCTGAAAGATACAGAGATAGTGAAATTCCAAGTAACCATCTGAATGAAAAGTGAAAGCATACTTTACCATTCAAGTTGGTGCTGGTACATTGTGGTAAACAACTGAAAGATCATAACACTTCCTGTTTGTTCTTGTGGGTGACACATTTTCACTCGACTGGTTGAGGACAGAGCATTTTCCCATGCAAATATTTGCTCCTTTTGCACTTGTGACATCATCCTTTAAACTCGGCATTTTTCAGCCCTTTCGGACAGCATGGTACACCTCGGTGATGTTCCTCAAAACTTTATCAAAGTCCTATCAAATGCAGTGAGTATGATCATGCTCATAGCCCTCTTCTTCATTCTGCAGTACTTATTTGATATGGATTTTTTTTGCTCATGCAGACCAGGTGTACATCTACATGATGTAGTGTTCTTGGTTGCCCCTCCTTTGATCCTCGCCACGATTGTCACCTTAATTGAGTCTGTCTACCAAAAGTCGATGTTTTCGTGCTGCCGTAATTGTTGGCAAAATTTCTGCAGCATTATTGTGAATTTTTTTGTGAAATGGATTTACCTGAGCGCCATTTGGGTGTCCACGGTTCTGTTTGATGGAGATTGGTACTTCTGCCTCATGACAAACCTCAACACCTCCCAGACTGGAATTCCTTGCAAGGAAAAGCTGACCTACGAGGAGAAACGCACCAAAACTGATTACAAGAATGAATCATGTGTAAGTGACAACACACATGTAATAAGCTAAATGTCAGGAATCTCATTTTTTAACCCAGGGCTCTACTAAAAAAAAATATCTGAGATATCAAGGTCGAAAAGATTTAAAAGAAAAAAAACGTACATTTTGAATATTTTATTAATTAAAATCATAATTTAAAGAAAGTACTGTATCACAAGGTTCAGTCAAAAATGTATGATAACATTATTAGTGGTTAAAAGCAGTAATTTAAAGAAAAAGTTAATACAACAAAATAAAATTGGTGTTTTTTAAGAGGAAAATGAATTATATTACAATAATATCAAGTCATGATATCAAGAAAAAAAGCTATAATCTTATAAATTAGAGGTACATTTTTTCATCCTATCAAAGATCACAAAACAACAAGACAAGAAGTCATAATTCCACTAAATAGAAATAATATCACAATAATAATTTCATTTATTTTCTCAAGGAAAAGTTATAACATAACAATGTCAAGATTTATACATTTAAAAAAATTCTAATATGAAAAGAAAGTCTTAATTTTTTCCAAGAAAAATGTAATATTTCAAGAATAAGGTCAGACTTTTACAAGTTGTGACATTTTGAGAATAATGTCCTGCTATTACCAGGAAAATGTTGCTATTGTTCAAGCTAAAATATGGTATGTTTCTTTGGCAAAATACTTTTGTTTGGACTGCAATATCTTTGTCTCTTACATAATTGGTCATTTAACGTCTTCACAAAGAAAAAAAAGAGATCCAGTAAAATCTAATTATTTAAATTAAAGCAAGACATCTGTTTATAAAACACTAGAGCCACAACAAAATCATTTTAGTTTTTAAAAATACAATGTTGTTATTGTCACTTTTAAACATCAAGCGAAGTCTGCGGGGTTAAACCATGACAAACTGTATGTGCTTTCTTTAGCCAGGGCAGTTCATTTAAATATTATTTAAACTATCTGGTACCCCCAAAAAACAAGACAGGTTCAAATCATCATCATTATTAAAAGGAAGTTTTATAAATCATATTATGGCTTTAAAAGGGTTAGTGGAAAAAGACAGGTGACATTTACTAAAATAATGTGCTTCAAACTATAATGTTCAAGCACCTGCATTTTACTTGTGGATTTATATTCTATCCATTTCGCTGGCATCACAAAATCCAAGCAGGCTTACAAATATGTTTTCTATCTCATGCGCCATTTGGATCTGCAAATGCATTCTTGGCCTCCTTTAAATTTGCTATTGTTGAGTTGTGAATTGGACCTTTACTGTAACCAGAAAATGGGTAATACCCCGAATTGTTGTAATACCCCACATGATTCCCCCACAAAAGCAATAGTGCATTTCATTAAATAGTGAGGTAAATAAGTCTTAAAGCTTATATTTGTTTCTTTTCTAGGACTGGGGGTTTGCTGTAATCTCTGGATTGTTTTTGCTTTGGAATATCTTGTTTTTGCTTTGGAATATATCACATTTTTTAAAGTCTTCATTATCAGATGGAAGAAGTGGAAAAGGAGCTCTGTGTATGTACAGGACCTGTTGTGCCCTCCGTACTACAGGTGCGTTTATGAAGACCTTCTGTCAGAAGAGCTGTGCTTCCATTTGAAAAAGGAGTTAAGAGAAATAGCAAAACAACTCTGTAAAGAAGATCTTATGACTATTCGAAATCACGAGCTTCCAGAACAAACCAAAAACCTTGATGGCAGTAATGTCGCCAATCCTAATAATCCCAATGCAAATGACAATCTCAATGGCAATCTCAATGGAAATCCTAATAGAAACGTCAATTACAATCCCAATGGCAATCCCAATTACAATGACAATCCTAATGACAATGGCAATCCCAATGACAATCTTAATGACAATTCCAATGGCAATGGAAATCCAAATGAAAATCCCAATATCCATCCCAATGGCAATCCCAATTACAATGACAATCCTAATGACAATGGCAATCCCAATGGCAATCCCAATGGCAATGATGTAGGCAATCCCAATGGCAATGATGGAGGCAATCCCAATGGCAATCCTAACGGCAATCCCAATGACAATCTCAATGGCAATGGCAATC
>CALSCE010010667.1:2125799-2145152 GCA_943593645.1 Bovichtus variegatus | reverse complement strand
GTGTGTGTGTGTGTGTGTGTGTGTGTGTGTGTGTGTGTGTGTGTGTGCGCACACATCGTAAAACACAATTAAATTCAAACATGACAGAAACAAAATCAAATAAAACCATATACGTATTTACACTTCACCAACTATCACCAAGTGGTCTAAAATTGACAGTTAGACGCTACACTCTGGTTTTCCATGCTCTCTTTGCCCGTGGAGCATTTGGCCGGCTCTGTTGTCCTTCGGAGACAGACCATGAATTTATCAAAATAAAATGACAAAAATGGCCAGAAAAATCTTCCAAAACAAAAGGCAATCACCCAATCCTAATGGTCATGCCATTTTTTGACCAATGGAATTAAGTTAATTAAGTTAATTAAGTTTAGTTTAATTACATTTAGTTTAATTCATTTATTCAATTACAATTAATTCAATTACATTCAATTAATAAAATAAAAATACTGTAGCTGTGCCCCAGGTCAAGGATTGGGACCTGAATATCAAACCACATCTACTCGAACCACAGTAGAAAGGTGCATTAGCAGAGTGATGTTTAACCGAGGAATAGGTTACAAGAAACAGAAGATTGGAAATGGCTCAGTAACTTGTTCAGTGATCACATAGAAACCTCTTCTCCTTGTTTCTCCTTCACGTAGCTTTACAAGAACCTGTGGTCGACAGTGATGCAGAGCAACCAAGTGCTGGAGCGGCCGTCCTGGTGGAAAGAGTTCAGCTCTGACAAGCCTTTGCTTGGATCTCTCCGTCCGAAACTCTAGAACCAAGACACACCCCTGGACTCGCGCCCGAATTCTAAGTGTAAAACTTGTGTGTCCTGGAAAAAAAAAAAAATCAAACTGTGCAATTTAAAATGTAATGTCCATATGTACACAACCCTTTGCCAAAAACACCACAGTGCAGCACTTATATACAGAGTACCTTAAGTACACTCTTAAGAACTCTGGATAAACTGAAAAACTCTTGAACCCTGGTCCAACACTAAACAGATTACAAAGACTTCAACACAGTTAGACTGATGGACACACTCCCCACTCCCTTGTGAACCACGGAAGTGCCTAGAACCTTTGGACCTGCTCAACAGCACGTTATCTAAAACCCCGTTGATACTTTTAAATGCCATGATCACCACATCAGATGCAATGTCAATTCCTTCCAATTTAAACGGTATTAACAAAAGGATGTATTGCTCTGTCGCCATCCTGTCATTGGCTGACGGTGACGCTAACAGCCAGAGAGCGGCCTTAGATTTAAAAAAACAAAGCTTGGTGTGTCACTATCGCCTTTTATATAACCCTGATAATGTGAATCGTACATGTGAATAAAAACCTTTTTACTTTTTCAACAACATTTTAAAATAAAATAGCAATGATTCAAGTGCAGTTATTCCATTTTAAAATCATCGTTATAGCCATACCAAGTATCACTACATGTTAATATCACAATAACACAACATACACTTGAAGTGTGCAAATGTTCTTTAATGTATGGGGGGAAATTAAGGGTCACTAAGATTTTGCGCTTGTGAAATGTTTAGAAATGGTATATAGTAGATGAGATTCTGTACTCAACAGCATTTCTTTGGTATAGTCCCCGCGATACCTCACGCTTGATATCATTTGTGCAGTTTATTAAAACGGGTTTTTATACAACCACAGGCACACAACCCATATCCCATATAATTTGTCTCACAAAAAATAAACTTCTAAACTGATCATTGAAGTGTGATTTCTAGATTTACTGTAAGTCATATGGGACGTTTTATTATGTAATTATGTAACAATGAATCTGTAGATGATGTACAGTTCAATATGACCCTGAATAGTGTTTTGATAATGCAAATTAAATATATTTACTCATGCAACTCGTTTTGTAATCGCTTCTTTTAAGACTGATGTAGACTGTCTGTACGGGATTTGTTGTGCTCCAGTGAATCCTGAAAGACCATTTAAAAAGGGCCGTGCTGGTGTTTTTCAGCCCAATAAATCGGATGTGAAACAGTCATTTCCTAATTCCTGCAGTTGCTGCTGTAATGTTTGATATCATCAAGGGGCCCATTGGTTCCAAGTCAGGTGTCATGTAGCGGCATAAGTCATGTTTCGCAACGTCATGAATGATGTAAAAACGTGTCATAAATTTGACATATACACACGCCAATTCTTCCACCTCAAACTGAGAGGTAGAGGTGGACGATCCGGGCTGGGAGACCCACATACTAGTTAGTAAACTGCAAAGTAGGGACACCTTCACAAGAAAATATTGGACGAAGAATGTCCCCCTCCCAACAAGCACAACAGACGGGCTACATCCCAAGAAGGAACTTACCACCTATCATCCCCCTCCAGCCGGTCAGAACATCTGTTTTGGTCATCTACTAACTAGAACTCCTGTAGCAGTGGCAGTTCAGCTGCACTCCGTCAAAGTAACTCAGTGAATTAGTGCTACACGAAATGCGAACAATGCCGATTTCGTCGCAAGTGTGTTTTTGTGGGACACTGCTAACTCACTGAGCTCCACTCATTTGTCAAGACCGGATTTAGAGACGAAGAACCTTCACCATTTATAGTATCAGCCGTCTGCCCGAAAAAACCCAAAGACGCTAAATTACAGGTTGGCTTGTGACAGTTGGAAAAAATTAAGATGTTGCATGGAATAGGAGAGGAAGGAAGACGGATGAAGACAAGAGGGAAAAGATGATAAAGGATGGGGGAGTAGTAAAATGCATTTTGCAATTCGTCATTCAAGCTGGTTGCTCTCCAATAAACCCTTGACACCAGAATAATGGATGGATCTAAACTCCTTTTGCATTGTGAGACGATGAATGATTTGTTCCAAGAGTCGCAGCCAACAATGTGATTCATATCAGATTATTTAGTATCTTGTCTAAATATGTCTAACCACAGCCATTATTCTCAGCAGCACACACACTTTCAGTCGTCTCTGTACTGTGAGAGTAACATTTTTTTTTTGAGAACCAAAAAGCTTCGTACTTTTCTAAACTTTTTGGATTCGATTTTTTGTTGATTTGAGGTATGAAGGAGATTGGTGGACTGGGTGGTTTTGTGGCTCTGATAGCATAGCAGCAGAAAGAGCTCTACAAAAGGACAGTTTTCTACCAACATTGTACAATAAAAGTCTTTGGTATGGGAGTGTTAAAGACATTTACACAGATGTCCAATATCTACTTGAATATGAGTCTTAAAAAGCAGATTTCTTCCAACCAACACAATAAATGAAATAAAACACATCTGAGATTTATCACCAAGTAGCAATACAATGACATATCTATATTAACACCCACTCAGTCACTGTGGTTAGCTGAGTTTTCAAATATGCCCAGTTACAAAACTCAACAATCTACACTTCCAGCCCTCTACCTTTTTATGTTTTTAATGATCACATATACAAGTTTGAACAGTTTTCCCTCAACGTTTTGAGTGACGTTCTTTCGTTCTTCCTTCAGTCAAACACAATGACAAAGAAACAGACGTAATAGATCAGCCACTGGAAATTTCAATTTGGAAATATTTGATATCAATAACAGTTATTAGATTATCTTTAGTGCAAACCCAGCTGTGAGGGCTGAAGCCGTGCTCACATGAAACCAAGCCAAGACCAACTGGCAGCCAATGTGAAAGCCTGTTATCATGGTCTCATAGGCCGGCACTCATTCATTTCTCTGGCATGTTACATTTATAGCCACTGCATCCCCACATAATGCCAGTTTGAACCTACCACAGAACGACTCAGCACTACCATGTCTGCTTTCCCCCGTTGAGGTTGTTGAGGTTATCACCAAAGCTTGAAACTGTGTTTTTAGACCCAAATGAATAATGTGGTCTCTAATTAAAAGGACATTTGCTCATGGAAACAGGGATGCTCTTTACTGGTAGGAACACAACAGAAATAGATTTTTAGACAAGTCCGTCTAAACTTTCTGCCACAAGCTAAAAAGTAGCCCAAATGTCCCTCTCACCAGCCAATTCCTCCAACTCTTTCTGGGGTATCCTGAGGTGTTCCTGGGCCAGATGGAGTTAAATATCTTCAGTATGTTCTGGGTTTACTCTTCCTAGTTGTATATACCCAGTGCCAGTGCGAAGGAGTAGCAGTTTTGCTTTTGAGCTGCTTTCAGATGTCGCAGGTCTTCACCCTATTCCTAAGCGTGAGCCCAGACACCCTGCAAAGAAAACTCATTTCAGCTTCTTGTAATCACAATCCATTCCATTGGTTCTCCCTTGGCCTATGCCATATCCTCCAGCTCTTTCTGAGGGATCCAAAGACCTTCCCATGTCATATGGAAGTTAGAAGCCAGGAATATCTCCATAGGGAGGTGTCCAGGAAGTCTCTTCTACCCATGAACTTACTCTTTTGATCACTACCCAGAGTTCATGACCATAGGTGAGGGTTGATCAACTTGGAAAAGCTTCGCCCTCGGATGCACTTCCTTCTTCCCCACGAAAGTCTGGTATAAGAACTGCAACACTGCGGTTGTACTCCATCACTTGGAGCGGCAATTCGCTCCGAACCCTTAACCTCCACTTTCTTCCGGCAGAGTACCATGGCTTCAGACTTTGAGGGGCACGACCCTCGCCCCCAACCACATCATCAGCATCTGGATGCCAACTGTCCCGGTGCACACGGGAGGTCACATTTTCTGGCGTCACCAAATTGGACTCTCGCCACTCAATGGGTGCGTCTGGGAACTCAGTCCATGAATTTGTAGTTTGTATAAGTACTGAATAGCAGCGGCACAGGCAACCAATATTTATGCACTACCTTGTGGGACACGATCACACACGTTCTCCAAATCTACAATGCACAGGTATGGGACTGAAGAGGCAAATTCCCATGACCAGAGATTTTGTAGCATCTCATTCACCCCTGTAATATTTTAACAACCTCACTGACCTCTGCCAAAGCTGGCCATGGCTTAGTTGTAAGTGTCTTAATTACTTGCGAGGTTTTTTTTTAAATATCTTAATGTGTTGACTGCCAACACACACATACACACAACTGTCTACCTCTGGAAAACTCAGCGTGAGGTTTGTGGGCCACCGACTGTCTGAATTTATAAGGTTGGCTAAGATACACAAATACAAATATTTATAATATGAGACAAACTAAATGTAGTTGGTAAAAGGTATTGTAACACAGTGAAACGACAGTGTTGTGGCTGTGGGTCCACCTTCACTGCCTCGACACGATGCTGCTCATGCAATCTGGCTTTGTGCCAATTCGCTACAACACAAATCTGTCTAGGATATAGGCCAGTGTTACTCCACTATAATAAATCATATTGCACATTTCTCCCAGCTGTATAGCATTCTGCAGGACACACATCAGGAAATGAAAAAAAGAGTTTATGTACACATGCAGTGGGTTTGTTCAAATGGTCTTCCTTGGTCTATTGGCTTTTCATTGTTCATTTAAAAACATTTTTTTCTTTTTTTTACTTTGGGTATTGAAAACCAACTTTCAATACTTTTTTGCTGGTACACAAAAAGCATTTGGGTTTGAACACTAGCCCTATAAAACAGTGGTTCCCAGACTACTACTAGGCCACGATTAAGAATGAACCTGAAAAAAGTAGGTCATCAGTAACCAGTCTGGTTACAATCACCCCTTATATTTAAGGACACCACCTCAGAGCTGCTAAGAGCTCTATCTGTGTTTTTCAAACTTTTCTAAGTAACCACAATATTGGCCATGGCCCCGAGCGAGACTACCCACTGAGTTAAAAATAAACTCATAACCTGTCAAGAGCTGGGAAGGAAAGAGTGATTATGTCTGAAAACGATCAACATCTGTCTGCAGTGACTTTATCACTGAACCCTAAAAACGGTTTCCTTTGTGTCTTCAGACTTGTTTCCACTCAGCAATGTTTATGACTCACCATGAGGAGAGCTCAGCCTTGTTTCCTTGCAGTCAGGTATTGTACCTGTGTTTTTTGCGGGAAACATTTAGGAGTCCTAAATGTTTCCCATGAGTCATTGCCTCTGACCTAGATATGAAGGTGAGGAAATGTGGACAAAATGATGAAGACTTTGGATAGTAGGAAGTAATAAAACTTTGTTAGGTTGTGAAAACTTTATTTGGTGGAAAAAAGCCACTTCCAAAGGCTGATGTAGAGGATTGCTTTGTCGGCAACTTACATGTAAACATTTGGTTTTGACAATGTGATAAAAGTAGTCTATTCATACTAAAAGCACAAACAGTTATGAACCAGAGCAGAAGCAAGCAAATCTACTCACATTTTGTGCTCTTCATTCCATCATCATTTAAACTTACTAAACACACATGTGGTTCACATTTGGTTATGGAAGGACAATGTACAGCAATGAAGAATCATGCCAACCATAAACCATAGATAACATGACAATGTTTAACATCTGGTTGGAGATGATTTCAAACTTACACTGGCTTAGCTGATTATGATGCTTAAAAATTAAATTCAACAAAAATAATAACATTTGGCAACTGCCCCAATAATAATAGCGTATTTCACAATCGGCTCAATAAAAGTTCAATCCGCTGAATTTTTACCTCATTGTGTTTATTGTAGAGGCTCCGCAGCTTTGGTACAGTCTTTTGCATGTGGCGGCTTCATGGAGGTCCATTGTAAAATGGCCTATTCACTAATGTTGGTTAAAGGAAAGCTCTAACATAAGGGGACATGCATTTTTTTTGGCCAACAAACTCAAAGAATAGATAAAAGTTCAATTTCATCTCTGTGTCCAGCGCAGGTCTGGGATTTTTCTTTGCTTGAGCACAAAGACGTGTAGCCAGCCAGTAGCATTATCAAGCCAAGCAATGTTAAAGCTGTACTAATAGTTTTTTTTGATAGTAAAATAGATGAAATGATTATGTTCAATATGAAAGAGGTCACTTAGTGAGGGATCCACAGATAATTACAACCAACTGCTCTATGGAGCTTTATTAGCATGGTTGTTGTTGTTGTCCAGTTTCTTGTAGGCCCATATGAGCTGGACACCCAATCAATCAAACTTATCAATCAATTTAGCATCTTTCAGCTCATTGTTTTGGTATTATGGCCCACAGCTTCACTATTTTGGATAACATTCACTGCTCTCATCAACATCACTCTTGCTGCAGCAGCTATTCTCAGTCTAAAAACCCGATATATACTACACAGAGTCGAGATGGTAGACGTAGTGGAGCATTTAGCGGCTAAAGAGCCAGATATTTTTCTCAGGAGGTGGTGGAGACCAAAACAGAGTGAATATTGGCCAAAAACTTTCAGTGAATGCTATTGCTCTGTGTCAGCTGGATGTGAAAATAGGCAACTGTTTGCAAATAAGGTGATAACTTCATAGAGGTGACGTGTCCGTTTTGTTATTTACAGCTGGTTTTGCTGCACCAAGTGGCCAAAAAAGAAAATCAGTTAAGGCTAATTTAAGCATATGCTAGGGTTAGCTAAGTAACACGCAGCACACATATATAGAGCAGTGTGTGCTTGTGTTAGAAAATACAGTAACTCACTGGTCACTGGTAAAAAGGGAAGGACCTCCAATATGGCCGCGAGACAGCTTGTTTAGGAAGCCCACTATATCAGGCTCCACGTGCACTTTAGGATGATGCCTTATAATGCCTCCACCTCAAGTATCTTGGTCACTGTGTTTTGGAGTCAGTGAATGTCAACAAATCAGCTATCTTCAGTTAATACAGCACGACACAGTAGATGTAAAACACACAACAACAAAAAAACAAGCGTTTCATATTTTACGAAATCTCAACACGTGCCCAGGTCAGGGTCGTCACTCAGTTCAGAGGTTGTGTCCCATTTCATGCATCAAAAAAGCCACAACTTTCTAAAAGCTTAACCTAATTAAGAGCGATTGTTGTGATCCCTCCTCAACTCTTTAAGATAAAAGTGTACACGTTCCAAACTGGGAAGTCGCCCTTTTCAGAGTTCACACAACTTTGGGGCTCAGATTGGAGGGACTCCTCTGGGATACATATGCCTTCATCTATCAATACTCATTCAAGCGGTACTACAGCACTTTTTTTTTTTCCAGCAAAACACAAGTCATCACCATTTTCAAGAAAGGCTTTTCAACAGTTTTTGAATAAAGCTGCCCGGCCTATTTTCATTATCTTTTAATCAAACCATT
The DNA here is from genome assembly GCA_943593645.1 of Bovichtus variegatus. Classification (NCBI taxonomy): domain Eukaryota; kingdom Metazoa; phylum Chordata; class Actinopteri; order Perciformes; family Bovichtidae; genus Bovichtus; species Bovichtus variegatus. The sequence continues at coordinate 2,137,020 of CALSCE010010667.1, read as the reverse complement.
TATACCTAAAACAAATCCGGTTTCATTGCAGGTTTTACAGACTCAAACCTTTTAAGCAAAATCCTCCCAAGACCAGCAAAAAACACTCTGGAATGTGTCATCTGGTCATACAACTGGCATACAGTACAAATAATAAAAACTATAAACATAACACTTCGTCTGTCCATCATATCTGCAGTGGAATACGCTGGCCTATGATTGAAGGCCAATATCGACAAAACTAAAAACCCTATTTTCATGAAAGAATGGTGCAAATGGGGAACTCAAATGATAAGTGATAAAAGCAGAGTAGATGAAGGTAAGTGAATCGATAACATTGCACTACATTTCTACTTGATAACGACCTGAAGGATTTGACAAACACAGAATTTATCTCATCAACGTTCAGCATTGGTGCATTTTTTGTTGGGACAAACTGGCAATCATAAGCCATCATCCAGCCATCCATTCAGCAACGTAGCCTATACATCTGGCTCCCCAGCCTCCTGGTCCTCCTAGTTAAAACCCAATGTGTACCCAGGCCAGACAGGATATATAATCCCTCCAGTGTATTCCTGGTCCTCCAGAATGTGTCTCCTCTAAATTGTACTTGACCAGATCTTGGAGACAGCTTGGTGACTCCTTTTAATGTGAAGAAGCGGCAGTTCTACTCTGAGCTCCAAACCCTGCCCAGGTACCTTTGGATGCTTGCATCCACAATACTTTCACTCATCATCCAAAGCTCATGACCAAAGATGAGGGCTTGAATGTAGACTGACTGGTAAATCAAGAGCTTTGCATGTTCGGGCTTAGCTCCCTCTTTAACAAAAATGTGAAATCCCTATCGAGCAAATAGAAAAGCAAGCTATGCCACCCTTATTTGGGTAAGAGAGACCAGACCACACCAGGACATGAGGGTCAAGTGCAGGGTTCTGCCTTGGCTGAAGGGTTAAGACGCAGGCCATGGAACTTTGTTGGATCTCATGGAAGTTGTGTAGACTTCTAGAATGCTTATGACCATGTCCCCCAAGTCAGAAAAATGCCTAAGAGCAAATTCACAACCATCATCTAATAGAAATGTATCAATTCAACTGTACATTCATCAACTTTGCTTTTATTTTTGCGAGATGTGCACCATAAGATGCTGCCCAGCAGCTATCTAGCTATTATTGCCTCATATTGACATCATATTTTTGGAGGTACTTGTACAGCGAAATGTGTTTGCTGGTTTTAAAAATGTATAACCATAGTGGAACATAACATTGGGTTCATGCGATTCTGTAGGGTGTACATGTGTGCACCTGTTCCAACGTTGGCCTGGTTTGAGCAGGTGGAAGGCACGGCTGTAAATCCTTGATACCAAAATTGCATTGCACCATATCATCCATGGGCTCCTTTTACTTTGGTACAGTCCACAGCCAGTTGCCAGAGTATAAGAAGATGTGTGCGCTTGACAAAAGTTCTGCTGCACTGGTGCAGAGCCTCCCCCATCCAACGTGTTCTTTCACAAAAATAGGACCTTAGATATTGGTCCAACTCTGCTTCCGTTGTCTACTGCATGATGACGTCAGGTTCGATGTTGAAGAGCAGGTCATCATTGTCCCTCCTGACCTCCAGCAGTAGTGCTGTCTCCTCCTGCAGTGCCCCCTGCAGGTCGGCCGTGGCCATCAGTGGCTTCTCATTCAGCTTCACAATGATGTCACCATCTTTGATACCGCCTCTGGAGACAAAGACAAAGATGAGAGAGAGACTGTTATCAGTAAAGCATTCGTTTTACTTCAGAAATGAGTAACAAACTGTATACTGCTTTTGTTTGTGGAATGAATGATGAAGTAAACCTACTTCTCTGCAGGTGAGTGAGGAACGACCTCATGGACATAAATCCCACTGGTAACATTAGGGAAGTCTGGGTTCTGCTGTTTTAGCTCTTCAATTAACCTGGAACAAATAAATATACAGTTTCTCAAAGAAAGTCCATTATCTAGGTAAACTTTATTTGCTAAATAGGGAAATTCGGGACCAAAATCTCCAATATTTGTGAGATTCAACTCATTTAACTCGGGAACCAAGAGGTGTATAAATATTAACACACACTGTTTATTTTTATTTAACCTTGCAACCAAGAAAGCCTCATTGTCTCTTTTTCAAGAATGTCCTGACCAATATAAAGACAGATAACAAAATATATGCCACACAAATAAAAGTTAATAAAACTCCTAATACATTCATATAAAATATTTCATTCTAGGAGCAACCTAAATGGCATCATAACACAACCCAAATTAGTTTTTTTTGTCTAAAACAATAAGAAAATTAATAAGACAAGTTTCAAACAATCAGGATCTAAAACACAATAGCATAATATTGAATTCACAGAGAGAGCAAATTTGCGATGTAATATAACTGTGAACTGCAGATGGTTTCAGGAAGCTACACATGAAGCTTTTACCAAGTTTACAATATACATATTTCAAAAACATGTAAGCACTGATAAGATGCATGCAAACAACCTTCAATTAGACTAAGATAGGCCTTGTTGAGGATAAATAAATAAAAAACACATTTCCTCATCAGCTTTTTCACAAGCTGCTGAATATGGAGCTTAAATGAGAGACTCATTGAGAACACATCCTAAATATTTGTAAGAAAAAACATACTTAATAGCTTTCCCATGGCCTATTTGAGTAGTTTTGCTGCTCCAACAATAGCTTCTTTTTAGAATGTGTGAATAGCATAACTTTTGTTTTATCAGCAAGACAAGCTTTAAATATTTTTTAGACACTGTTAAAAGAAAGTTCAAAATGCAGAGGAGTGTATTTAGAATGTTTCTAATCAGTACAATGTGAATAGAAGAGGACCCAAAATAGATCCTCGTGCAACACCTTTGCTACTTTCAAGAGCTTTGGATTTGAATTTTGGACACCTGTCTTTGTAGTATGTCATTAAATTAACTATATATATGTATAAGATGCTATCACTCTATCCTTATCTCTTTTCTCTTAATTACCATATTTCTCATCCACACAATAATTATCATCAGTTCAGACTTACGCTGGTGTGATGGTCAGCATCCTGATTCCAATGAACCGCTTCTTTACTGACCTCACATCTGAAAGAGACTCTAGTTAGTTTCTGTATATTCAGCAGGATACTCCGACGTTTAATCCTAGCATAGCGACATCACTATCAGTCTCACCTTTGCTGTGCTTGTCGAGTGAATCGTTGAGGAAGCGAGTGATCCTGTCGGAGGGAATGGCAAATGAGATTCCTGCTGCAACCTTCAAAGTGTTGATGCCGATCACCTCCCCGTCCTCAAATACAAAGACACAGCAATACACCGTCAAAAATTACTATTTCCATTTTGTACGGATTGTTGTCTTCCTCAAGGAAAATAATAGTACATCAGTAGAAAACGTTTCTTAGTTTGCTGTCATCAGAAATAGCCAGCACTAGGACAAATGCAGTGGTTGTGCACGTTTAACAACCAGATCAAAAGCAGTATTTTACAGAAATCAAGCTTTGAGGTAGGAAACCAAAAGCTTACCAAATTGACAAGAGGTCCTCCCGAATTCCCGTACTGTGAAGGAAAACACATGACACGGTGTACAAAACTGCACAAACACCTTATAATAATAGGACATTTTTACAACCTACTGCGCAGCTCAACACTCATTTCGACTCATTTCAGCACATGTTTTCCCCCTTGCTATATTCTCACGTTGATAATAGCGTCCGTCTGGATGTAGTCCATGTCGGAGTCCCTGAGGCCCAGCTCCTTGCCGTCTCTCTGGGCGGTGCTGACGATACCGGTGGTGACGGTGTTCTGGAGGGCGAAGGGGCTGCCGATTGCAACCACGAACTCCCCGGGCCTCAGGTCTGCACTGTGGCCCAGAAACAACACGGGCAGTTTCATCTGGGAGGAGGCAAGGAATACACAAAGGGTGAGATAGCACTGTAGTAGGATATAGGATATTGGGGGAACTCTTCACAAGCAAGGAAGCGCAATCATTCAAACAATTTAGAGTGTCCAATTCACCCAGCATGCTTTGGAAGGCGAACGCAAACTGGAGGAAGCGCAAACCGACATCTGGAGACCAAGCAGACTCCACAGAGAAAGGCCGGGGGTTCAAACTCAGGACCTAATTGTTGTTGTCCATATATAGTAATGAAATATTACTTTACTATAATATACTGTATGCAAGTAAGATGGGACCAAGGAAAGAACAAGCTTGAAAGTCCAACTAAAATCCCAAGCAGGTTCTTTTTTGAGAATTCTTTTGGAAGACAATATTTGTGATTGTGTAGCAGACTGCTGTGTGGCGTTTCTGGCTATTGGTCAGTGTTAGTTAATCTGGCTATGAGAGAACGATGATGTCACCATTTAATGCAATTACAGTGAAACATTTAATGATTGAATTGGCTATAAACTAAGATATCTTCATCTACATGGACGAAGAATAAACAGTATTCTGAACGTATTCACACTGCACTGTAAAAGACAGTCAATACAGATTATTGAGGTAATAACTTTTAATGTTCGCCTCCATATGCTTTTGATAGTTGTGCTTTCGTTTAACTGTTTCCAGAGGAGCACTTCTCTACAACAATATTAGTGAACAGTAAAATGTGTATGCCAACTTATATAGAGCAAAAGTACAGAAATATGATTCCGGTTGTAAAAAGTTGAATTTTCTGTTATTCTGCCCTGCATTCTTCCTAATACAACCTTTTTCACAGCTGTGTGACTGCTGCTCCTCTGCTCATGAATCTACCATACACCCAAATGTAACCTTGTGCCAGAATATACATTTACATTTGGCACACTCAGGAAAATAAAGCTCCAATGTGTATTTAAAAAAAAAGAATACAACAACTGCAATGTTGATGACTTCAGCTTGTGACACACGGAAGCTTTATCTGCTATCAGCAATTTCAACAAGCCTGGAACATGGAGACAAATTAAATAATGTGTGGAAGACCAAAAAAATCACAGCCTGGTGACGATAACAACTGCAAACCATACAAGTTAAAGTCAATAAAAGAATGAAATGACCTAAAATATCATGCAGCTGTATACTGTACTATATATATATATATATATATATATATATATATATGTATGTATATATATATATAAAGAAGTAAAAAGGGATTTGATGAAAAGATGGGTGGAGGTGAAGGGAAAGGGAGGAAAAAAATGGAGCTGAGTAGAAACACATGCTCAGCAGACAGATGGTGTGACGGAGGGAGAAGGAATGAGCAGAAAGGATTTCTTTAAGGTGGAGCGCTTTGGATTGTGTTTCTCGTTCTCTCACTCCTCCCTGTCTTGATCCTGATCCAGCTCTCTCAGTTTTTACCGCGACGATGTCAACTGAGGTTCAACTGATATTGGTTTTTCGAAAGCAGATCTTTTTGTTGCACTGAATGACCCACCCATCGGTTTCTTCATCTCTACTAAACACATCTTGTGTGGCCAAGTATTGCTCCAACCCACAGCAATATATTGATTTTTTTTTTTTTAGTGAAAGCCCCCCAAGTTTGCAGAGATGCAAAATCAGGTATGTTCAGTATGTGACGAGAGTTCAAATAAGTTAATGTTCTGAAGGCCCACGCAGCTCAGAAACGTTGCCAGTTTAAACTGCTGGTTCAGCCCAGTCGGCATCCAAGGCATTCCAATACGAAACATGGAATGATGGGACAAGTCGGACTAGGGGCACAACTCAATCTCTGTGCAAATGGTCAGGTCACTCACTCTGGCTTCCTGGAATGGGGGCTTTCCCTTTTCAATATTTAACCAAAATCTTAATCTCTCCAGAAGTATTATTATAGCCTAAAACTAACCATGTGCAGGACGCAGGGCGCAGACCTCGGTATCTGGGGTTAAGAATAACATACGCATAAGATGCCTGGTTTATCAACTGTGGTTAGTATCAGCCCAGTAAATCAGCAAACTACTACGACAACAGGTGGAATTGACGTACGAGTAGCGCACTAGGAAAATTCCGCTATAATCCCTGAGATGGTTTGAGCTGTGGATGTGCTGTACACTCAAGCTGGAAGTATTCGGTGTCACCCCATGGGGGGGGTTTGGATTCTGTCTGTGACCCCACCCTACAGTATTAATACCACTGTGAACCTGGACACATGACACATATCCAAAGTTTGTCCTTAAGGCTTAACAGACATGTTGAATGCATTCCTTATCTAAAAAAAAAAATAAAACTTTTGTTTTTAAATGGGTTTGAAACTGCAGTGTTTTCATTGGGTATTTTTCTTCTTCTCTTTTATTGATGGCCGTTACTGTAATGTTACCACCACCCTCTACAAAATATGTATTGTCTAGCTTGTGTGCTTTTGGCGTGCTTGTAGCTCCCTGGAACGATATTTGAAGAACGTGATACTAACTGGCCTGCTCAACAGCACCACTAGTGGTTGACACACTCAGGGGGGTTTCCTTAGGGTTAGCAAATGCTAGCAAACATTAGGTAGCGATATTGTAAAACAGATTTTACAGACTCAAACCAAAAACAGAAGCGGTGTGCAACTGAATATTAAGTAAACATCTTCCACTGACATATCTGTGACTGTTTTTGCAAATCTATGTTGTGCAGCCAAGCCTCGTTTAAAACGATAAAAGCTCATTCAAATTCTAGTAGAGATCTGAAAAATGGTGGAGTTCTGGGAAAACTTTGTGGAAGATATCAAGAAGATTTCCATAAAGAATAAAACCAAAACATAGCCCAGAATGTGTCAGTTTCCTTTTTTTTTTTGTTGACACATCTAGGTGTTCTCTGGGATTAGACACATGACACATTTCCTTATTCCTTTTATTTAAAATTTAAACAAATATTTATGGAATTATGTGAAGTTTGCACCAGTTTCTTCCAACAGTCCAACAATATAACAAAGACAAATTGGCCACTCTAAAAAAAAATGACCTGTAGGTGTGAATGGGAGCTCCAACCCTAAGCTAACGGATGGATAGACTGTCCGATACAGCCTAATGTCAAATGTGGTTCATCACTCTGTCTCATGGAAATATAAAGGGCAATTCAAGGGCAAAACTAGAATTTAAGAGGTTATTGATTTGTTAGTGAGAATTTTACTGTAGAATTATTTTTTTCCATCTTCACTTCAGTTGTAAACGAGATGTTGATCTCATGCACATCTGGTTAGGAGCTTATAGCTGCATGCCAGGAGGAAAGATTAAACAGACATTTGTGCAATCTGGTCCTCCAGTACTGTGTGTTGACTTTCTGTTGCTAATTGGAATTGAAATGGGTTCGACCCATCTCTGGAATGTGTATCAAATCCTGCACAAGACATCTAGAATACAATTTGGTCTAACGATGCAGTCATAAAAAAACATGCCATCTCGAGTTAAATTCGTTCATAGAGGGGAAACCGAGCTTTAAAAAAGAAAGGGAACATTGACTCTGATGCACAGCCCCACTTTACTTTAAGTACCGTTTAAGTGAAAGGTTCCATGTTGGTGACTTGTTTATTGTCATGTGACTAGAATGTTCCTTCTTTCATTCTGTTCTTATTTATCGCCTGTTGAGAAAATCCCACAAAGTTTGTACTCACCTGTGTATTGATTTTGATGGTAGCAATGTCGGACTTTTTGTCAATGTCTTTGATGTTAGCTTCATATATATCCCCATTTTGCATCTGGACCTTCAGGAAAGAATGGAAGACATTTAACATCTCAAATGAAACCTAATTAAAAGCATAGGTCAGGATTTGGTTGAATCCATTTTTAAGAACTTAGCTTTGTATCAGGTACAATATATACAATACTTAATAATTTTCTGCAACGAGACATTCTAAATAATAATTGTCGTTTGACCAGATATCATTTTTGAAGGTGGACAAATATAAAAAGCTAATATCTTGAATTTGCGAAAAAGCCATTATTTGGTGTCAATGTTCAACTTTTTATATTTGTCCATTGGCCTTTAACATTACATTCTTATATTATTATTAAGCTATAGTGGATAAACCCATGAAAACATAACATATTTTGACTCTAAAACTCCCAGGACAAAAAATAAACTTGGCAAACTTGCAGCTACTTAAATCCGATACTTAAAGCGCTTATTTGCTTTCTTCCTGTGAGTGAGAAGAGACGATCCATACTAATCTTGCGTGTGCATTAAGCACGGAGCTGCGTGTTAGCCTAGTTCAGCATAAAGACTTGAAGCAGAGGGAAACAGCTAGCCTGACTATGTCCAAAGTAATAAAAAAAAAATACACCAATACCTCTGAGTATTAAAAGTGAAGCATGAAGGATTAAAACAGTTGTTCAGTACCTTGAGGTGCTGTTGACCGGACACTGGTGTAGTGCTGGAGACTACATGGGCGTTGGTAACAATCAGTCCGTTATCTGACATCACAAACCCAGATCCACTCGACAGAGGAATGTTTCGACCGAAGAGAGGATGCCTGGAGTGTCATTACAAATATCAGTACATTTAGTTGGACTAGTTTAATGAGAGCAAGTGCTGATCATTTTGTTAGTCCCATTATCTAAAGTTTAAGGCTTGGATAACATATAGAGCTCGTATCATATCATATCCCTTATGAAACTCATTTGCTTGACTTAAAAGCAAGGTTTTTTTTCATGGATTCTAAAAGTTTACCTTTTGAATGCCCCCCCCCCCCCCCCCCCCCACACACACACACATATACACACACACAGCACCTGAGGAAGAGTTCGATGTGGACCACAGCAGGAGCGATTTTCTCCACCACGTCGGCTATGAAGTTGAACTTGTAACGAGGACTGGCAGCATTTGGAGGACCTATACTGGCAAGAAGAATTATGTATTTTAATAATCAGTCAACACTTAGATTTGGGAATAATTCAAATAAAACGTACATGAGCTACAAGAAAGCGCGTTAATAAACGAAGCAGGAAGTTAAGGATGGATCTAAAGGAGGCCTTACGTGAGTTTTGTGATGCAACTTAAAACCTAAACATGAGTCAGAATGGAATCCTAAAGTCTTGCACGCCAGTATTACATGGATAGATACGAGAAAGTTAAACAGTTTTGACAACTTGAGTAGGAAGATTAGCAAAGATCAATATCTCAGTTTTGTTGACTGCAGAAAGTTTTGGTCCATCCAGTCTGGTAAAATGGTTAGGATTAAAAGAAATGCACAAGTGGGTATCATCTGCATAGGATTGGTTGGAAATATTGTGCTGGCCTAATGATGTGACCTAAGGGTTATACAAAATCTAAATATAAAAACAACTTAGGATCAAGGATAGACCCTTGGGGAACCCCAAAAGTAGACAAGGTGGACAATAGAAGAATAGTTGCCAGTTGTGACAGAAAACTTCACGTTAGGGAGGTTCAAAATAAACCATGTAAAAGCAGAACCACTAACAACACTAAGCTGCCAAAACTTTAATGTGGCAGACTGACATTTATTTAATGAAGTGTTTGATTGTAAGTGGTATCTAAAGAACTGCTTAGAAAACATTTTTTCGTGAAGACATGTTGATAACAGGAAGCAGATTTGGACCAATACTAATAACCTCTGTTTACAATGTGCATTGGCAGTATTCACCCAACAGGATATACACTAGTCAGCTAAGTGAGTTTTTGTCACTTTTGTCACTTTAGTTCCTCCGTACTTAACAGCCTCTGATGGTGGTAAATCTTTTTTATCTGAGCTCTCGGATTTAATTCCTGAAATATGCAGTCAAATCTGCGTCAGGACATTGCAAACTAATCCCCTCTGTCCCACTACCCGAAAATAACAAACCAACCTGATGGCACAAACCTGGCAGCACTGATGGAAAATCAAGTTCAATTTGCCAGGAACATCTCATAACCTCCTTAACTGTTCTACCAGTAATAATGAGCTGCACATCGTCTCTTCAGCAGCTGAGCCAAGTCGCCCTTTGAGGAAATTGTGGTTAGAGATTTTAGACTGAAAAGAGATTCTCAAATGACAAGCAGAATCCAACAAAAGGCTGAAGCCAGTGGGTTTAAGTCTTGACATTGCTAGAAATTCCCTCTTCACTTATCCATTTACACAGCCTTTAAGGTAAAAGGATTCAATCACCATTTAAATTTGCCAGATGATCTTCATCTTTAACTGTCTTTTTTCGGTTGTATTTGAATTAAATGTGGATATTGTTAGCCATCACAAAAAGGGCACAGGCTTAAAACTTGTATGATCCTCTAACTGCTCGTCTTTTACTGATGCCGTCACAAACAGTTTTGTGCAAGTTACTTTGAAAATTTAGTAATTTGTAAAATACTACATTTTGAACCTGCAAAACGCGTTCTTTCTGATCGAGAAATCTGTGTCCGTCGGCTGTTTGGTGCTGAGCAGAGCCTGAGACTGAACCAAAATGAACTGAAAGACACTAAAAAAAGGCCCTTAAAGAGTCTACAATATTTTCACAATAGTTGCGATAATTCATTATTATCCACTGCTTTGATATTACACATAGTAATTTGATCCACTGGTAATATAAAAACATTGGTTAGTGTAGCTTTAATTTCCTAATCGTCATAGATCACCATGGCAGGCGTATGGCCTACTGACACGGGCCATGTCTTTGAATATGAAAAATCAAAAAGGTACAATGAGAAAATGTTGCTGGTGGAAAGTTAAACTAAATGACTATGAGGATTCTTCCCCAGAGACACACACTGACATGATGGAGGTTATTTAAAACATATGGAAGTGTTCATGACCTGCAGAGTTTTTTGTGATCATATTTGAGTTGATTTGTCAAGGCATTAAAGCTCGACCAAAGCTACTAGAGACTTTCTTGGTAAAACTAAATAATTAATTTCTCCTTGGTAATTCAGGGCAATTTTCTTCGACCTCTACTACTTATCTGAATGGGCCTAATACATTATTTACCACAAGTAATTTGGGAGTTTAGACTTGCAGGTCATTCACCCATATAGTTCTAGTGTACCACGCCCATAAGAATGTAATGCTCCAGTGACATAGTGTGTCCATGTGTGTGTGTGTGTGTGTGTGTGTGTGTGTGTATGTGTGTGTGTGTGTGTGTGTCTGTGTACGATTGCCAGCCACATACCCTTTAAACCCAGACAAAATAAAAGGTTTGCGATCAAAGGGAAATGTAAATAGAGTCTGCCACAACTCTGGGCTGCAGGGACTTCCTGTTTCCTCAGTTGATATCTTCCATTGGGATACATGTATGTGTGTGTGTGTGTGTGTGTGTGTGTGTGTGTGTGTGTGTGTGTGT